>APFE031069340.1:118301-167873 GCA_000404065.3 Pinus taeda | reverse complement strand
CCTTGCTGCAGAATTCTCCACCATTATCTATCCTCAGCACCTTTATCTTCTTCTCTGTCTGATTTTCCACCAGAGCCTGAAATTCTTTAAACCTATCAAAGACTTCAGATTTCATCTCGAGGAAATATATCCATGTATTCCTTGAGAAGTCATCTATAAATGATACATAGTACACAGACTTACCCAGTGATGGAACCGTCACAGGTCTAAACACATCATTGTGCACAAGCTCTAATATCTGTTTCGTCCTCTTACCACTAGAGGGGAAACTCACCCGATTCTGCTTTCCATATACACAATTTTCACAGAAATCAAAAGCCAGAGACCTATTACTCAGACCTTCTACCATACCTTTACCATGAAGTATTCTAAGGCCCTTCTCTCCAATATGTCCAAGCCTTTGATGCCACAGCATGGTCTTCTCTCCAAAGACCACTAGATTTTCTGCTCCATTTTTAGGAACCATAGAATTATTGCACTCGTTAACAACAGTGCTACCTTGCAGCTTGTACAAAGTTCCAATCCAAACTCCCCGCATCAATACCAGTGCTCCTCGAACCATCTTGCAAGTATCCTTCTCGAACACTATCTTTACACCTGCATCATCCAACTTGCTTACAAAAATCAGTTTTCTAGCCAATGCAGGAATATGCAGAACACCCGGAAGGGTTCTAACCCTTCCACCTTGCAATTTCAACTTTACTTTTCCGCGACCAATGATTCTAGCCTTCCTATCATCTCCTAAGAAGACATCACCACCATCGTATTTCTCATACTCGCAGAACCACTCTCTATGGGGAGTGAAGTGAAAGGATGCACCTGAGTCAATTAACCATGCCTCATGATCTACATGTGTACTTGAAGAAGCCAAGTACACATCCCCACGTTCATCTGAGGTGGTTTTCACCTCTACATAAGGAGCATCATCAGATCCCTTTCCTTTATCAGGAGCTTTAGATTTACACTCCCTTCTGAAGTGGCCTTCCTTTCCGCATTTCCATCACACCACCTTTATAGGTTTTCCTGGAGATTTAGATCTCCCTCTAGATTTAGATCTCCCACTCGATGAATTATTTTTGTTTCTGTTCTCGGACCGTCCTTGTATAGACAAGGCATCACCATTCTGGTTGTCCATATTTTTCCGTCTCATCTCCTCCGTGAACAAGGCTGAGACTATTTCATCAAACTGCAAAGCAATTGCATTGCTACCTATTGCAATAACCAGACTATCCCACGAATCTGTTAGAGAACACAACAGACTGATGCACTTATCTTCATCTGAAATTTTAATATCAACAAATGATAACTGACTTACCACAGTGTTACACGCGTTCATATGCTCTGTCACCGAGTCTCCATCTTTCATCCTCAAGTTATACAACTTTTTACGCAGGAATAGTTTATTCACCAGAGACTTAGATTGGTACAAAGTCCCTAACTTGTCCCACAGAGCCTTCGCCGTAGCTTCCCCTGATACATTCAGCAATACTGAATCTGAGACACACAATCGTATTGTGCTCTTTGCCTTCCAATCTAGCTTCTTCCATTCTTCATCGGTCACTCCCGTTGGTTTAGTACCCGGATCTACCGCATCCACTGATCTTTATCCGCCAACAGATCCTCCATCTTGAGTTTCCACAACTCAAAACTCTGACCATTGAACTTCTCAATCTCTATCTTTCCGCTGCTCGCCATCTTCTTTCACCACCAGAATCGATCTCGCAGATCTCCCACTGAACAGGGTCTACCACAGGCCCGAGCGAAACCCTCAGCAACAAAGGCATCCCCTTGAAGCCAAAACAGCTCTGATACCAAATGTAGGTTTTAACCCTGTACAGAAATTACCTTCATACGAATTCTAAATCACAGGAAATATAAAAATGCAAGAGCATAACACATAAAACATGTATACACAAAGATTTCCCACTAGATCCCAAAACCAGGACTACTAGCTTGGTTTTTCATTATGTTCCTTTCAATGTTACAATACATATTTATACATGCTGAAGCATCTAATACCATGGACCGAAAACCATCGCGTCCAAAAAAAATGTGCAAAAATCATGCAGAAAATCATAGGTGGGTCTGCCCAACCTAACATAGGGTCCAAAACTAAAATTTTCTGGGGCGCTGCCTCGGACCCCATAAAGTGGGGTTACGAGTACCCCTCAAACCCCCTGTTAACTATGTGGAAAGAATATAACACAACCCAACAAATTTGATAAGAGATGGTTTCCCTTAGTCTAAGCCCCAACTGCATAAAAGCAAGCTTATCAATGCGGTTATAAGCTTCACAACTACACAAAAGGAGGTCTATGGATGTGGTTGTGCTTGTAGGCCACAAAAACTAAAACTTTAAGTGTGAAATCGGGAGTGCACCAGGAGTGTGAAATTCCTATAGATTTGGAGTAGAATATAGAAAGTTCTATAAAATGGAAGTTTGAATATTTGACTTACTTTATAAAATGTGAATGTGCTGATAAAAATTGTGTTTGTAGGGAACTGGAATATGCATATTAGCATGACATTTAGATTTGATCATTGAAGCTAGTATATGACAGTAATTAATAACAGTTGCAAGGGTTTGACAATATTTGGCTGATTGGTATAAATTATCAGTGTTGAAGTTTCGACTTGATGAATAATCATTTGATTTGATATCTGATGATTTGCCTTGATGACAGTGCTATGTGAGCATAATGACTTTCAATGACTAATAATGGAATTAAATAGAGATTATGTATTGGCATCAATGGCTTTGACACTTTGGTTGAAGTATAAATAATTGTGACTCTATATGCATTAATATCACAATGAGTGCATGAAACTTATATGACTTATCTTTGGTGTATGCATTTGCATGTAGTGACATAAATGATTAATGAAAATATGTTGACATGACTTGGTATTTCGATGTGAGATCTACCTGATACTTGGTTTGAAGAGTTTGTCACAATGATATTGGCAAAAAAAATTATGACTTTGATACTAGTTTTTGATTTGGCATCTAAAGCTTGATAAGATGACTTAGTTGATTCGATTGCACATTATTGATTTATGTGAGGTTCATCATATTGGTTTCGTCAAGTGTTATATTTACAAAAATCATTGTATAATGCAAGCTTCCCAAGCCTAGCATGTCTAAATTGACAAGTCATCTGGTGAAGCTATGAAGATGTTCCAATCAAAACCTTTACTTCAAAAGTGGTCCAAGGTATGAATTTTATTTTGGTTTTATATGTTGATGGTCTATTCTTGATGGGAAATGAGCCTCTAATGATTAATTAAGAGGTATTTGACCTCTGAAGATGGAAATAGCGAATCTTGAAAAACTATATCATGGAGCTATTGAAGTGTTTTTGGAAAAAGGAAATGCAAATCCTTGGACTCTCCTGTTGAATGTCAAGAAATTCTGAAGAGATATTGTTGACCCTGACTTGGAAACCAATAGTTTATTGAAGCATTGATGATCTGAAAATGTGGCTCTTAGGCTTCTTGTCTAACTTACAAGAGCCTCTCCCACTTCCAAAGCTTTAAATATTCCCAAGTCTTATTGATTAACCAATGCAGAATAAAAAAATTTGAAATTATAGGTGTATGCTTATATTTATTGTTGGATGTTTATGTGCTTTAAAATATGTTGTGTATGCTGATATGTAAATACATACAATAAAGACTTCACCATGGGTGAAGCTTATTGATTGGTAGAGAATAGGGGTTTAGGGTTCGGAGCAGGAAACAACAAGAGAAGCGAGATGAGAACCATGGAGGTGCTAGGAGGGGGGAGTTCCACTCCCTCCTACAAGAATGTTGTTTCGAATAAAAGTAGAGAAACGAGTTCGAACGGATTCAGGAGACCCTGGGAGAAAGGAAAAAAATATAGACTCAATAGAACTGGAAAGCAGCAAAGATGATGTTCAGGAAGAAACTCATGGGACGGTCAGAAGGGAGAAGATTCCAGAGGACAGCAGTCAGAAAAAAAAGGGTACAACTCAACAGAGGGATCCTGTAAGCCCAAAACTGCCACCAAACCTAGGGTGGTTCTGAATGATCCTACACTGCAGGAGCACAAAGATCACATGACGACATGTGCTATTATTTGTAAGTTTATGGGCTTATGGCCCACAGAGAAGAATCTGTATACTTGGATCAGAAACAACTGGAAACCAAAGGGGGATATAACTCTTCATCTAGGGTCCAAGGGCTTCTTCACAGTGGTTTTCAACAACCTAGAGGATAAAGACAAAGCTTTTGAAGGAGGACCTTATTTCTATGCTGCTTCAGGATTCTATATGTGACCTTGGGTTATGAACTTCATCCCGAAGCAGGATACATTCACGTCAGTCCCGGTATGGATAAGACTTTACTCCCTACCTCTAGATTATTGGTTGCCTGAATCCTGAAAGCTATAGGAAATAAATTAGGACATTTTCTAAAAATTTTAGAGGCAACTCTCAGAGGGAAATATACCTCCTTTGCACAAATATGTGTGGAAATGGATTTATTGGGAACTCTCCCAGATGAAGTGGTCTTAGAAGTGTATGATGAGGAATGGGTACAGGCGATGGACCATGAACATGTCCCTTTTAGATGTCGAAAATGTCATGAACATGGACACCTTTTCAGAGATTGCCCACAAAACAAGTGGGAGGAGAATCCGAGGACCAACATACACAAAGATCCCGAAGGATTCACCAAGATAGGAGGCAGAGGGAAAGGTGGAGGAAGAAGGTATCAGAAAAAACAGAGTGATAACAAAGTAGCAAGTCACAATGGTTTTGAAATTTTAGAAGAAGAAGGGGGGAAGAGTGAAAAAGATGTTACTCTAGACAATCATCCTAAAGAGATAGAAAAGGAAGACAACATGGAAATAATACAGGATAACAACAAACTACAGGAAGGCATACCAAACAACATGGAACAAAGTAGGGATCAAGAGATGACCCCTGGTGAAGTTGGGACTGAGGACCAAGAGCTATATGAGATACTTGAGAGGGAGAATCTTTCTCTGGAGAAATTCTTAAACCAGGGAACCAGAAAAGGGATAGACTTCCTACCTCAGGAGGAGTTTGACAGAGTACAACAACTTTTCCTCTGGTGATCTCAGATAAAAATCTTAGGAAACAAAAGAAGCCATGAAGCCAGGACTAGGGAGGGGTCAAATCAATGGAGGAAATATCAAGACACTCGACTAGGAACCCAGGCAGGAAAAGAGGCAGAAAGAGTAAAAATGAACTGCTAATAGAGTGTGGAAAGATCATGATCAACTCAGGTAAGATGAAAGATCTTACCAGTTACTCATTCAAAAATCCATCATCATGAAGCTCACAACTTGGAATATCAGGGGTCTAGGAAGTAAAAGAAAGCAGAGGAATCTCAGCAGCAAAATAAAAGAAGAAAACCCGATATGGTATTCATAGAGGAAAAAAAATGTTCAACAGATAAAGTCTAGAAGATACATGGAAAATGGCTCAGTAAGTATGAATACCTAGAAGTAAAAGCCAATAATACAGCGGGAGGGATTCTCACTCTCTAGAATCCCCAGAAATTTGAAATTTTGGATGCGGAAGCATCTAGGAACTATCTTTCAATGGTTATCCAACCTTTAGGTGACAAGGATATTTATATGGTTACGTCCTCAAAATCTTGACGATAAACTCAAGCTTCTCACCTCACTAGAGGAGCTTAGACAGAGACACCTAGCAATACCCTGGATTCTGGGTGGGGATTTAAACATGATCAAATATCTTACAGAAAAGAAAAGGAGGCACTAGACTAATAAGAAAGGATTCTATTGCCTTTCAGAACTTCCTCATCAATTTGAAGTTAATGGACTTAGAAACATCAAATGGCAGCTTCACCTACAACAATAAGAGGGGAGGAGCATCACAGGTTGCTTCAAAACTAGATAGATTCCTAATCTCGGAGAACCTCCTCCTCTCAGGGCTTAAATTGAATGCTTTTATCCTACCTTTTGGAGGGTTGGACCACTGGCCAATTCAAATAGAAGCTTATTTTATTGACACTCCAAGAAACAGATGCTTCAGGTTTGAAAATGTTTGGCTTACTCACCCTAATTTCATATCCAACATTGATGATTGATGGAAGGAAGATTTACTGGTTCAAGGCACAAAAATGTTCATACTGCAACAGAGACTCAAACACATCAAGACTAAACTCAAAGATTGGAACAAAAGTGAGTTTGGAAATATCTTTAATGCCAAAAGAGAAGTGGAACAAAAGCTTCAGAATATTAACCAAACTCTTATCAAGGAAGGCTTCACTGAGGATAGGAAGTTGCAAGAAGACTCACTAACACAGGAACGGGACACCAGATGTCAGGAAGAGGAAATCTTCTAGAAGCAGAAATCAAGAGTACAATGGCTCAAACATGGAGAAAGAAACACAATATTTTTTCACAAATCTACCATGGAACACTGGGCCCATAATCGGATCACACAGCTCATAGATCCGCTAGGAAGAGAGCTCAACGCACACAAAGATATGGAGGTCATTTTGGTACAAAATCTTCAAAAAATAGCAGAGGAGCCTATCTCAAATAGATTGCTAGCCATAAAAAAATTTACAAAGCATATTCCAAAGCTGGTGTCCAGGGAAGATAATTTCAATCTCAACAGACCAGTTTCAGAAGAAGAGGTAAAAGAAGTAATAAATGAGACGCACAATGGGAAAGCGCTTGGACCAGATGGTTTTAACATAGACTTCTTCAAAGCAAGCTAGCAAATAGTCAAAAAGGATATTATGGAAGTGGTGGAGGACTCAAGGATTTCAAAAGCAATCCTAGAAGCACTAAATACCTCTTTCATTGCCCTCATTCCTAAACAGGATAAAGCAATGACTCCAGATTGGTTCAGGCCCATAGCCCTTTGTAATGTGATATACAAAATCATCTCCAAAGTTATTACAAACAGACTAAAGCCCCTCCTACCAACACTCGTTTCGGAGGAGCAAACTGGTTATGTGGAAGGAAGGCAAATTCTTAACAACATCATTCAAGCACATGAAATAGTCCACTCTCTCAAGAATAATAAGCAAGTAGGGATGATCATTCAACTAGACCTAGCGAAAGCTTATGACAAACTGAGCTGGTTATATATCAAAGAAGTTCTAATTGCCTATGGATTTGACCAGAATTGGATAAGATGGGTTATGGCTTTGGTTACTTTAGCTAGCTTTTCCATCCTCCTCAACAACTCTCCCTCCAAATCCTTTCGGCCCTTGAGAGACCTCAGGTAGGGAGATCTGCTTTCTCCATTTCCTTTTATTCTCATGATGGAAGGATTAGGCAAAGCAAGCACTTCTACCAAAACAGAGGGTACAATTCAGGGTCTCAAGCTTACCTAGGAAGGGAACACATTAACTCATCAACAATTTGTTGATGACACTATGTTACAAGGCATACCAATGGTCAAAGAAGCCAAATCCTACAAACAAATCCTATAGGATTTTGCTTTAGCGGCTGGTACAGAGGTAAGTATCTCAAAATCTAAAGTGTTTTTTTCAATACAAATATTGTAATTTAGAGAAACCTCTCCAGAATTCTTGGATTTCAGAGAGACCAACTCCCCTCCAAGTATCTGGGAATACCTCTCACTGACAAGCTTTAGAGCAAGGAGGTTTGGAAAACTTTGATCAATAAACTAAAGGAAAAAATCTACAAGTGGACAAGTAGATTTTTAAACCTTATTGGAGGGCTCGTTCTCGCAATGGTAGTCCTATAGTCTCTTCCAATTTATATGTTTTTAGCTCTTCCTATCCTTGGTGGAGTTGCCCAACAAATCAAGAACATGTAAAGAGACTTTCTTTGAGGAAAAGGTGAGGAAAAGAAGAAATGGGCGCTGGTAGCTTGGGAAAAACTTTGCATGCCCAAACCTCATGGGGGTCTTGGTCTCCATGACCCAAAAACTCTTAAAGAAGTTTTGGGGGCCAAACTTTGGTGGAGATGGCTGAAGGAATCTAGCAACCCATGGGCCAAGCTTTGGAAGGAGAAATATGCAAAAAACTGAGGAGAGGAGGACTTAATCAGAATGACAGGGCACATCATAGGTTCCCAAATTTGGAATAATGATTGGGAGAACAGAGCTTTAGTTTAGAATCACAGCTTCTAGGAGATTGGGAATGGGAATCTTGACTGGTTTTGGGAGGATAACTTGCAGTAGGAATCCAACTTAAGTAGAGAAGGACTGGACATTCTCAAAGAGGAAACTGTCAACAAAGGAATAAAAAAGGTTAGCAACTTTTGGGATAAAACTAGAAACAGTGGCAAGTGGAGAACTTGGAAAGTACCAATTAATAGTGAAGAATCTCCTCTAAAGACCCAAGCAGAAACTCTTGCCAAAATCCTGGAAAAAAGGAAAATTTTGATCTCATCATCCCCAGATCAACTTAGATGGGGAAGAAGTAGTGAGGGAAAATCCAACCTCAAAGAAGCCAAAGATGTGGTCATTGGATACAATTTTTCAAACTCGAATAACACTTGGGAGGACCTATGGAAGCACCCTCAATGGATGAAAATCAAGCTGTTTATGTGGATGGTTCATCACAAAAAGATTTTGACTTGGGGAAATCTCAGAAAGAAAGGTTTTGCAGGACCTTCCAGATGCCATTTATGTGGTATCCAGGAAGAAACGAGGGATCACCTTCTTAGCCTCTACACTTTCACCTCTACTCTATGGAACTGGGCAGCCTGTATCTTTAGACAAACTGATAGAGATGAAAACAACATCTCCAAAACCTTAAAGAATTGGAGGAAAAAACTCTCAGAGAATGAGACTGTCAACTTAGCCTGGACCCTGATCCCAGGCTTCCTTATCTGGAGCGTCTGGAGAAAAATGCAATAATAAAATTTTCAAGGACAAATCCAGCCTACCCCAAATCATCACAAATTAGCTCCTTAGGCAGCTCAAAGAGACTATTAATGCTTTTCAGAAGCACCCAAGCACCCTACTGAGAATCAACCTTCTCATTAGGACACTAGAATTCTTCTTCTTTTGGGCCTACAGAAGATGGTTCCTCAGCGCTCAATCCAGATTCCATCTCCGCTACTATGAGGAAGGACTTCTGTCATCCCCCCCCTAGGTTCTTAAAAGTAAATACAGATGGAGCCTCAAAAGGTAACCCAGCGGAAGCAGGGTATGGAGGTCCCATTAGAGATGACAAGGGGAATTTAATAGTCATCTTCCACAACTACTTAGGGAATGCTACCAACAACATGGCGGAACTAATGGCCATAAAACAAGGCTTAGAGATTCTGAGAAACCTCAACGTGAAGAACCCTATAGTAGAGGATGATTTTGAATTAACAATCAATTCTATAAAAAAAATAGATAATGGTTCAGACCCTGAGAAAATCTCACACCACTGGAGATTGTTGCAAGTTTATTGGGGCATTCAATCACATCTAAGAATCCTGAGAACCCTAAGTTTTTCTCATGTGCGCAGAAATGCCAATAGAGTAGCAGACTGGCTGGCAAATTGAGGGGTGCTCTACAAGAATGAATATAGTTTTTACAAATGGGAAATGATGCCTGTAGGGAAATTGAGAGAAGAATGCTACAGTCTGGCTCACACTGACAATTAGCTTTTTCTCAAGTCGGGCAGGGAAGATGATGGCAGACCAGGGTTCATCTAGCCTCTACTCCCGATTGTGATGTTTTGAAGGCTCTCTTTCGGATGGTAGGTGGCGAAGCACAAGTGGTTTTAGTTCACAAAGGAATTAGAGGCAAAGCGGTTTTGTGGTTTATCGTGTGCATCTGAGCCCTAAAGTGGTTCTACAAGGTTTGCCTCTGATGCCATTCATCAATCAACACGTGGTAGTGGGTGGGGAGAGAATACCACCCATATCGCACGGGTTATCCTCGTGCTTCTTCTCTGTGCGATATTATCCTTAGCCATTCCATTAGAGGAGGGAAGATCAACGGCTCTAGTACATCAAGCTAGTTCGAGGAGTTATCCTTCGTGCTGTTCGAGTTCTATGTGTTGGCCCCTGAATGGCAGATCTCTTAGTTGCATGGTTTTTAACCCCCAGGGCGAACCCTATTTATTCTGTGCTTTGAGTCTTTTCTCTTTTTGTGTACAAAATTTTGTTCATTAGTAGGTTTATTGTTTTATGGATTGCAACCCGTTGTTTAGGGTTTGGCAGTTCCCGGCTATGCCCGTTGACTATGTCTGGGACTTGTAACATAGTTTTGTGAATTTTTAAAGCCTTTGAATGAGAATAAAAAAAACTCTTGCTTTAGCAAAAAAATGTAAATACATACAATAAATATTAATGAAGCAATAAACAAAACACACAGAACAACAATTTAATTAGGAGTTCACCCAAAAATCTTGGGCTACATCTTTATGAGCTCTATTCAACTCAAATAGGCTCTCTAGGATTATGGTATAAGTCATTATTACAAGCTCTTGGCTCAACTCTTATTGTTTTACACAGAAATAATGGGTTCAGACACCATTTTATCCCTTGGCTCTTGAAGCTCTCAGTTTTTTGGCTCTCAGCTCTGCCTCTTGGCTTTGCCTCTGGCTCTTGCTATGGCTTCTTCGACTCTCTGTCTCTTTATAGCCCTCTGGCTTTCCACTTGAACCCTAAGTGACTCCCTTGGTTACGTGCGCTTCAGCGTTTGCTTTCTGTGCTGCCTGCTTTTGCTGCTACCTTTTTTCACTGCTCTCTCTCGCCTTAGCCTCTTACTTTGGCTCTTCCTATGCTCAATTTCAGCAACAACTCCAATAGCCCCTTTTGTCTCTGACATTCATGGCTTTTAAGCTAACCAGTGATTGTCTGTTCATTTTCCCTCTTGTGTCTCTTACTTCTGGCCACTGTCCCTTCATCTTCCTTCTGGAGCATTTAACAATCATTGATAATGTCTTAGGGTATGGTGGCCACCTGTACTATAACGGAAGAGTGCACCGGACCTTTGAAATCCCTGAAATAACCATTCTCTGTTTACATAGAGAAATACGCTAAAACACAGCAAAAATCGTCAATCTACCATTTTTTCGGACTTCAAATATTATGAATTTTGCTTTATCTTTCATTGGGTCCAACTTTTAAATCACCATCACATGTCGCATAAGCGCGTTCCATGGTTTTTTTTTTGTATTTTTAAAAATACATTAAACATTGCAAAATCCCATTGGAGGACCTTAATGCAGACTTGAAACATTTATGAAGTGGCATTCATAACCCCATCGGGTCCAGATATATATATCGCATCGCACATATATATGTAGCTAACACCATTGTACTACGCCGATGCAATATTGTGATGTGATTTATCACAATCACATATCGTGTATACCCAAGGTTCTGTGCATATGGCATCACCAATTGAGATCTGCTGATATTAGCGATCACAACATCGCCCGAAGTAAGGGTCCTGCATTTGCCTCATGTCATGGCCAATGCCGATGCTGATTGACCAATTTTGGCGATTAACGTATCGCAATATCGCATCGCTTGGGGCCTTTGCATTGGGTATATAACACCTGCCTCTGATCCAACCTGCCGATTTGATCATCACGGGTCACTAATCGGGGGTGCCTTCCACCTGACCTTAAGTTCCCCTCTTTGCCTCATGCGATGCGATTTTCCCTTATAAGGGTCTTTTGCCCATTTTTAAAGGATTTTTTCCTCTTTTCCCAAAGAACAAAGGCATCTTCTTTCTATAATAACTTTTGCATCCTAAGTATATTTTTGTCCATTATAGTTGCAACAAATTCAGAATGAGACGATCTCTGCAATGGGGCTAGTTCCAGTAACTTCCTTGGGCTTTCATTTTTCCTCTGTGAGGAACACCTTGACTTAGAAATCTATCCAAAATCCTTTTTGGATCATGCCTTCCCACTAAAAGAACTTTTGGTCTCCAAAAGACTGATATACTGATCTGAACAATACTTGAGAGTAACAACACCCTCTTCTTTTATCCTCCACACACTTGCCTTGCATAGTGCCTCTAAACCAAAGTATCTAACCACTTCCCTTCTTGGATGGGCTTGTCTTCCTAGGAAGAGCTGCCTTCCTCCTTGCCTTCCTGCAGAACTCTTGCTGAAACGGTTATAGAAGGTAGTTTGAGGTTCTCTACCTTGATCATTGATCCAAGGTGGCTCAAACAAATGTGAAGTACACCTGCTTCATAAAAACTTTCCTTTGTACCTATTTGACAAGATGTTCAAATACAAGGAAAACATCAACATCCTTGTGTTTATGCACATCATGCTCATGCATGCATTTCATCCTTCAACTTTCACTTAAGCACACTGTACTTTCGAAGCTAAAATGAATTATAATGTTGTAGTAACAAAGTGAATCTCCTACTCAACCTTTTTCCATTCACCATCTTGGTAGAAACCCGCAAATTGCATCTCATCAACAAGAAATGCAAATAGATGCATCAATAGACATGCAACCTTAATTGGAAAAGAACTCTAACCATTTCTTATCAATCCAGTTCAAAGGTCTTTCCTTTGTCTACACATAAGCATCAACATGTGAATCATTCTGAGACACATCATTCATGGAATCTTCCTTCCCATTTTTGCCATCTTCTCTTTCCACTTTCTTCAACTATTGTGGAAGCATTGCTAGATTCAGAGTCCAACACCTTTCAACAAGATGCCCTTGCTTATGGCAGTAAGTACAACACATGTGCATCCTCTTGACAGCATGATTTGCCTTGTCCAATGGACCTTTAGCTTCTTGCTTCTTTTCCTTCAAAAGTTTCCTGTATGTGGCCTTTCTCTTCCAACATCTAGAAACATGATGGTTATCCAAACCATAAAAGGAACATGCAATTCTTTTCCCATGCTTTGAAAAATCAAAAGGAATATGTTTAGAACCATATTTATACCTGCCTCTTCCACCTTTATCGCCTTTATGAGGAGGTGAAGCAGTTGAAGAAATGGCTCCCTTTGGAACACCCTCAATCTCTTCAATGCTTTCAGAGTTTCCACAAATCTCTGGTTCAAGTGTGTGCTTCTGAGCACTTGCACCCTGCAAATGATGTTTCAAGCCATTGCATTCCTCCTGAATACAATCTTCACACTCTGCAATGCAACTTCTTATTGGAGCTGTTTCAATGGCCTTCATGGTGGCTTTTGAACTCTCTTGATAAGATTGTCCATAGCCAAGACTCAAATACTTAGGCCTTTCCTCAACCATTATTGGTTCAATAATACCTTGTGCATGTTTTCCCAAGCCCTTTCCTTCATAGCCCATCTTGGACATTAGCTTGGAACCTACACCTCTAGTATGTTTTTCAAAATAACCAATATAAGAATTTTCAGAAAAATATGAAGACAAACTGGAATGGTTTACCTCTTCTTCAAGCTGATACTTGACCAAGGCTTCTTTGGCAACAAAGATTTGTGACTCCAACTCATGCATCCTCTTCAGGTTCATATTTGCAATATGAAGTTTCCTCTCCATTTCCCGGAGTCTGTCAGAAAGAAATTGCTTCTCTTCCTTCATGGAATTTAGATGCTCTCTAAGTATGCTACTCTTTCTTCCATCCTGATACATTTCTCTCACCTTGTTCATCATGATGAACAAGTCTTGCTTCATGTCTCCATCAAATAGTCTTGTGATGGAGAAGGAATATGAGGATACACTTGAGGAAGTTGTAATTATGTCAATAAACAAAGAACTTCAAACAAGATTAATAAAGAGCTTATTTAAGAAATCTTTTGCAACAAACCTTTGGTGCTTCATGGATTTCTTTGAGGTCCTTTGGGATAGAAGAATTACTTCAGCCCTTCTTCCTATTTGTTCTACCTAGACTGAACTATCAATAGCTTTCCCTTCACTTCTGCAAACTCATACAATAGTCAATCTACAAACAAGCATACAATCAAGCTCTGACTGTTTAAACACCTCAATTCGCAACAAGCATTCAGATATAGCCTCCTTTGATGGTGGATTTAATCAAAATTAGGCTCCAATACCACCTGATTTAAAAATCAAGCTCGTAGGCTTCTTGTCTAACTTACAAGAACCTCTCCCACTTCCAAAGCTTTAAATATTACCAAGTCTTATTGATTAACCAATGCAGAATAAAAAATATTTGAAATTATAAGTGTATGCTTATATTTATTTTTGGCTATTTATGTGCATTAAAATCTATTGTATATGCTGATATGTAAATACATAGAATAAATAGTAATGTAGCAATAAACAAAACACACAGAACAACAATTTAATTAGGAGTTCACCAAAAACTCTTGGGCTACGTCTCTGTGAGCTCTAGTCAATTCAAATAGGCTCTCTAGGATTATGGTGTAAGTCCTTCATACAAGCTCTTGACTCAACTCCTACTGTTTTACATAGAAACAGTGGGTTCAGACACCATTTTATCCCCTAGCTCTTGAAGCTCTCGGTTCTTGCTCTGGCTCTCGACTCTAGCTCTTGGCTCTGGCTCTTGGCTCTGGCTCTGGCTCTTGCTCTAGCTTCTTCGAATCTCTGTCTCTTTACAACCCTCTGGCTTTCCACTTGAACCCCAAGTGACTCCCTTGGATGCATGCACTTCAACTTTTTCTTTCTGCGTTGCGTGCTTTTGTTGGTGCCTTTTTGCATTGCTCTCTCTCGCCTTAGCCTCCTGCTTTGCTCTTCCTATGCTCAGTTTTAGCAACAACTTCAACAACCCCTTATGTCTCTGACATTGATGGCTTTTAAGCCAAATGGTGATTTTTTGTTCATTTTCCCTCTCAGTTCTCTTACTTTTGGCCGCTATCCCTTCATCTTCGTTTTGGAGCATTTGACAATCATTGCTAACATCCCTAGGTATGGTGGCCACTTGTGCTGTAACGGAAGAGTGCATCGGGCCTTTGAAACCCCTGAAACAACCATTCTCTATTTACATAGAGAAATACACTAAAATACAGGAAAAATCGTCAATCTTCCATTTTTTCAGACTTCAAATATTATGAATTCCACCTTATCTTTCATCGGGTCCACCTTTTAAATCACCATTGCACATCACATAGGCGCGTTCCATGGTTTTCTTTTTGTATTTTTAAAATTACATTAACCATTGAAAAATCCCATTGGAGGACCTTATGGCGGACTTGAAACATTTATGAAGTGGCACCCATAACCCTGTCGAGTCCAGATATATATATTGCATCACACATATATATGTAGCCAGCTTCGTTGTACTACGCTGACGTGATATTTTGATGTGATTTATCGCAATCACATATCGCGCATACTAGGGGTTCTGTGCGTATGGCATTGGCAATTACGATCCACCGATATCGACGATTGCAACATGGCTTGATGCGGGGGTCCCGCCTTTGCCTCGTGTCATGGCCACCACCGATGCTGATCAACCGATTTCGGTGATCCGCATATCGTAATATTGCATCGCTCGAGACCTTTGCATTGGGTATACACCACTTGCCTCCAATCCGACCCGCCGATCCAATCATTGGAGGTCGCTGATCGGGGGTGCCTTCTGCCCAACCTTAAGTCCTCCTCTTTGCCTCATAAGATGCGATTTTCCCTTATAAGGGTCTTTTGCCCATTTTTAAAGGATTTTTGCCTCTTTTCCCAAAGAACAAAGGCATCTTCTTTCTGCAATAACTTTTTCATCCTAAGTCTATTTTTTCCCATTTGAGTTGTAACAAATTTAGAATGAAACGATCTCTGCAATGGGGCTAGTTCCAGGAACTTCCTTGGACTTTCATTTTTTCTCTATGAGGAACACCTTGACTTAGGAACCTATCCAAAATCCATTTCAGATCACGCCTTCCCACTAAAAGAACCTTTGGTCTCCAAAAGATTGATATACTGATCTGAACATTACCTGAGAGTAACAACACCCTCTTCTTTCAGCCTCCACACACTTGCCTTGCATAGTTCCTCTGAACCAAAGTCTCTAACCACTTCCCTTCTTGGATGGGCTAGTCTTCCTGGGAAGAGCTGCCTTCCTCCTTGCCTTCCTCCAGAACTCCTGTTGAAATGGTTATAGAAGGCAGTTTGAGCTTCTCTGCCTTGATCATTGATCCAAGGTGGCTCAAACAAATGTGAAGTACACCTGCTTCATAAAAACTTTCCTTTGTACATGTTTGACAAGATGTTCAAATACAAGGAAAACATTAACCTCCCTGTGTTTATGCACATCATGCTCATGCATGCATTTCATCCTTCAACTTTCACTTAAGCACACTAGACTTTTGAAGCTGAAATGAATTATAATGTTGCAGCAACAAAGTGAGTCTCCTACTTGACCTTTTTCCATTCATCATCTTGGTAGAAACCTGCAACTTTCATCTCATCAACAAGAAATGCAAATAGATGCATCAATAGACATGCAACCATAATTGGAAAAGAACTCTAACCATTTCTTACCAATCTAGTTAAAAGGTCTTTCCTTTGTCTGCACATTAGCATCAACATGTGAATCATCCTGAGACACATCATTCATGGAATCTTCCTTCCCATTTCTGCCATCTTCTCTTTCCACTTTCTTCAACTTTTGTGGAAGCATTGCTAGATTCAAAGTCCAACACCTTTAAGCAAGATGCCCTTGCTTATGGCAATAAGTACAACACATGTGCGTCCTCTTGACAGTATGATTTGCCTTGTCCAATGGACCTTTGGTTTCTTGCTTCCTTTCCTTCAAAAGTTTCCTGTATGTGGCCATTCTCTTCCAACATCTAGAAACATGATGGTTATCCAAACCACAAAAGGAACATGCAATTATTTTCCCATGCTTATGTGGAAATTTACCATGCTTTGAAAAATAAAAAAGAATATGTTTAAAACCATATTTATACCTGCCTCTTTCACCATTATTGCCTTTATGAGGAGGTGAAGCAGATGAAGAAGTGGCTCCCTTTGGAACACCCTCAATCTCTTCAATGTTTTCAGAGTTTCCACAAATCTCTGGTTCAAGTGTGTGCTTCTGAACACCTGCACCCTGCAAGTGATGTTTCAAGCAAGAACATCAAACAAGATTAATAAAGAGCTTATTTAAGCAATCTTTTGCAGAAAACCTTTGGTGCTTCAGGGATTTCTTTGAGGTCCTTTGGGATAGAATAATTCCTTCAGCCCTTCTTCCTATTTTTCCTCCCTAGACGGAGCTATCAATAGCTTTCCCTTCACTTCTGCAAACTCATATAATAGTCAGTCTGCAAACAAGCATACAATCAACCTCTGACAGTTTAAACACCTCAATTTACAACAAGCATTCTAATATAACCTCCTTTGAAGGTGGGTTTAATCAAACTTAGGCTCCGATACCACCTGATTTGAAAATGGGGCTCTTAGGCTTCTGTTGTGGCTTGCAACAACCCCACTTTTTATTTAGTATTAGTAATAAAACTAAATAAATAGGGACCCTTCTGAAAAATAAAAAACTAGCACTTATAATTCCCTTCGAATAAAACACACTATCATAAACTTAGGAAAAACATCCGCAAAACCCAAAATCTTAGAGTTATATGATAAGTTTCAAATAAAATCGTTCTCCTAACACTAAACATCACATCGTAAAAGGGTAATGGAGGATATCATAAAAACAAATTTTCGAAATTGCAAAAATGCAATGATGCGAGATTGCGTGCCTTACAGATTCATCGCACATCGCAGATGTCATATGTCGTAAGCACCACCTAAGATAAAACATCCTGATCCCGCAATATGCAATAAAGTATCTTGTAAATCGCATCTTGCAGTCACATAAAGAAATAAATTATTATTAACAAAAAGGATTAGCGATATTGTGATCTATGATATTGCGAAGAAAATTGCAAAATTGCTTTATCGCAGATTTATAGGGCTCATTGTTCAATGAAATATTTCTCGTAATCTGATACTGAGTTATGGGCATTAATGTCAATTTAGTGGTTTATTGATGATCATTTATGAGAAAAGATTTAGATCTGATCGAAAAAGTTGTTTCACGTAGGGTGACATATTTGATATGATTTCAAAATGAAGAGCTTTCCTGTCACCTTATCACTTACCATTATTCTTTCTTTACTTGTAAATTTGCAGGAGTGGCAAGAAGAATAATATATGGAGCAGTGTACAGAATGTAATGGGGAAAAAGGGAAAAGCTTCGGTTGCTGAGAAAACAGAGATGACACCCTTATTCACAGACACCACCTGTACCAGAGAAGCTGGCATATCCACTTGGGAAGGCATGTACAATCTACTAGAAGAAAAAAACCTTGGAGTTATGGAATTTATAGTTATAGAAGATGCCCGCGACTCATCTGAAGCATTGCTTACTGAACTTGTATGCTCATTCCTGCACCACATAGCAGCAAGGTCTAAAATACTCCCCTATACAGACATGGTCAAGTGGTTATTGGACATCGCTGATATAACAAACATGCAATTCAAGTCTCGAAGCTAGGAGCTTATTGGGTCATTCACCCCACAATATTTAAGAATTACGTATCATTTACCAGAGTCGCAAGCAAGCTACAACAAGCAGTTCGTGGAGAACTTCACCAAGGAAAACAAAGATTTGGCAGAGTGCACCAAGAACTAGTCAGCAAAGGAAGAGCCATTGAAAAAGGACAAACATGGTATATACAATACTGGTTCCCTCTCCTCCCCGTATTGTTTTGCTGCTGCTATGCTATGTAGGCTATTTGGAAGGCTTCACATCACCAAGTTTTCATCTGAGTGGCTACCCCTATTAGATGTAGCCACTAACGCCACTATTATGGATTGGGCCTAGATATTGTTTGATAATTTAGCCTCGGCTATTTGGAACTACCGGTCTAAAAGAACTCCCTCTTAGAGGATTTATCCTCCTTTATTTTTAGTTGCTTATGTCATAGATGCAATTTGTTTTGTTTCTAGATTTCCTCTAATGGGTTGGAAGTGGACTATAGAGAATCCCTTGCCCATTCATGTCTACCATACGGAATTGTGGGATTCCAAGTTTATCCCATACTTTTATAGAATTTTTCATGGAGTTATGTTACCTCTTCACCGAATGTTGTATAATAAAGACGCCCCAAGATTTTCTCCCAAAGCTGAAGTTGATATTCTCCCTGTAGGAAGATGTTTTGGAGAAGAGTTTTTCACTTACATAAGAGTATTTGGAAGCATTGCTTCCCCTCATGTGCTACCCTTGTATGTTCCTGATAAGTTATTGGCCCATGAAATTGCCTACCAAACCTGCGGGATTGGAGGAATGAGCAAAGAATTGAAAGACAAGAAGAAGGTTGTATGGCCACAATTCCCTGTGGCCTGCAGGGCATTTTCACTATTTTATTTAGGTCATGCTTTTAGAGAAGTAGATAACATGTTGAGTCTACGACTGTTTAAATTTCCAGGGAGATAATACGATCCTTTTGATGTAATTAGGAATTTTACTATGACTATAAAAATAAAGGTATTCACTAAAGAAGATGATCTCTTTGATGACATCTTCCAGTAGAAGAACACACTGAAAGACATTTTGCACATGGCCCAAATTAAATTTGGCCCAGTGGAATTCCAAGAATTCTAACTCTGTAGAGAGAGGAGATTGGCAAACATCCCCTTGGATAAGTTGCTCTTAGAACCAATAAGGGAGCCAACTCCTAGCATCAGTTTAAGTGGAAGCTCAGGTACATATAAGTCTAGATCTAAGTTTGGAAAAGAATCACCAGAATTCTCTAAACGTTCCAAAAGTGACCATAATAAAAGTGAAGGATCAGTTAGGGATACTTCTCAAGCTAAGCACCTAGAGCAACATGTTTTGTTGATACCATAGGTGAAGGTTCCCTTTCCCCTCATCCAACCACCAAAGCTAGTGAGAACTGAGCTGGATAAAGAGTGGGAAATATTTAATGAATTGATCGATATCAAGGAGCAGAACATGAAGACACCTAAGAATACAGTTCAGACAATGACAAATATGGTCATTGAAATAGTCAATAATGCTCCAGAAACAGAGCATATTCCCATGGCTCCATCATCTGAAATCATGCTGAAGATAGAGGAGATTCCTCCTCTAGATGTATTTTATAGTCCACAACAAAAAGCAATGGTAAGAAGACAAAGAAAGAAACGAAAATTAGACAGCGTGCTCTCACCTAAGGCAGAGTAGCTAGATTTCCTTTGGCAAGACCATACCACTGATCCTACAGAAAAATTGACTAAGTTATCCCAGATCGCAGGGGCCTATGCTTTTGATACTATTGATAAAGTGTCTGAGGTACATCTATTGCTTAAGGATAGAGATGAAACGATCCTAGTTTTGCAACAACAGTTACAACAGACTAGCGCCAACCGAGAAGCAGAGGAGAAATTAGAAAAATTGCAACAGTAATTTCAACAGATGCAGCTGGGGTGTCAGAGCAATTTGGCCAAAAGGAACATCAATTACAGGCCATGTTAGAAATGCATAAAGACAATCCCAAAGTCACATAATTTGTCTCAAAAGACCTTGCCTTGAAAGACCAACTCTTGAAACAGCAAGAGGCACTCTGCCAAAGAATATCGCAATGGAGCTCCCATTGAGAGATGAGCAGTAAAATTACAAGTCAAGTTGTGTACTTGCAACTTGATTATGATTTAATTGATAATAAAATTTATGATTATTTGTTTTGGCAGGAATCGGAGGAAGGGGAGAAAGCATGCTTGCTCAAAATAAATGAAGCCCACAAAGAAATGTTGTTCAATAAGTGGGATGCATAGATTAAAAAGGCAGAATAGGTAGTGGAAGAAGCAACGACAGTGGCAAGCAACGTCATTGACTATGTTAATGAAAATCTGCATAGAGCAAACTTGATATCATAAACCACTCCGAGATTTCTCCCAAAGGCACAACAACTGCAGAAAAGCTGGAGACAGAAAGCTGAAGAAAAGGTAGAGTCAATTAAGAAGTTAACCAAGTTGAATTGGGACACTTACTGGCAGGACTTGGTTAAACCACACAGTCAATGCATGACTTTGAAATGCCTTACAAATTCTTTCGAAAAGATAGCGCCATCACTTGTCGATTATGTTTTTGCATGACAACTAAAATCGGAGGTCGGCTAATCGATGCTCCTAAAGTCGATGTCGAATGCTTGCGATCTCAGAGAACAGATGCATAATTAATTTTCAAATACAGTTTTCGTTTTATTTTTTATTTATTTTTGCCTTAGATGAGGAGGGTCATTTAAACCTCCTCCTATATTTTTGTAATAAACTAATTTTAGTCTTTAGTTAGTAGTATTTTAACCCCTCTCATGCATTTAGAGAGGGGTCCAGAATTTTGTGAAAAACATTTCTTCAAAACATGCACTTCTACACCCTCTGAGGAGGTTTTGATGAATGAATGGAACGGGATTTATTGATATCTGTGTTTAATGTCTGCTACTGAAATGCATTTTTGTACTCTTAGTAGATATTGAATTAGGAGAAGATAAATCTATATTGGTGAAACTCATGAGTAGGACTTGTTATCAATGGTACTTTTATCTCTTAATGATTTCTGCTTATGTGTCAAGTAATATGTTATGTTCAGTTGTTTATATATGAAAGCTTGAATGGTTGAATTATCATTTGGCACTTTTGTACGGTGGCGACTATTCTATTTATGCTTAAATGTATGAATAACTTATTATGCAATATGCTTCTCACAATTGTTTCGGCCAATTTCTTATACAAAACAATTCATTTTTAATGAATTCTTTTCTTGTAGCAATTGAATGATCTTTATTACCAATTGCTATTAGAAATTATTTTAGATCGCATAAGTGAAAAGACAATTCTCGGGATAATTTTAGAATTAGATATTTCTATTTATTAGGATAAAATTGCATGTTTTAGATTAGATTTAGATTAAAAGCATTCTAGGTAGAAATCTTTTAGAAAGGAAAACATCAATTCTTATCATCATCACGAACAAATTGGGAAACTGGTCCCATTATCCCCAATCGAACCCACCATCTCAAATGGAAAAGGAGTTGCTTTCAAGGTCTGGATTGGGTGGGTATCCCCCTTGTTGTAGACCTGATTTTCAGGGCTTCAACATATTTGGCGCTAGAAGGAGGGCCCGAACTGTGAATGGCTAGTAATTCTAAATCTAAATACCATTATGGGAGTAAATCACCCTCAACATCTCCCCCAACTTCTCCATCGCATTCTGAGTCTTTAAATCTTAAGCGAGAAGTTGAGAAAACAACAACCACTGCCACAAACCCAAACATTTCAGATAGATCTACTATCAAACCCCCCTGAAGTTGACTCTTTGATCCATAAACTTCAAGGATTTTCCATATCACTGCAAAAGTCTTAATTATCTCAAGGTAGTGTGACTTCGCAATACAATCCTTCTCATCCTCTTACCAGATTACAGAGTGAAAAGTTTGGTATTGAACCAATTGAATTACCTCTACCTAAAAGGAAAAGAGTAAGGAAGTCACCTCAAGGGTCTAATATTGAGACTCTTTCATCGTCAACATCTATTCCAACTTCTCCATTGCAAAGTCAACCATCCACCCCTCCGCTCGATATTGTTGTCCATCAGAGTAATGGAACTTTAACATCCTCATCCCTACCACAAGGAACTTCGTCTGCGCTTTCCTCTGTTAGTAGTTCAATGATGGCTCAAAACCCATGGAATAATCTAGGGGCAGTCTTAATGTCTGTGCCCTTGAGTCAATTACCGACCCATCCTTAAAAGTAGCTGCCCAAGTTTAATCCTAAAGCAAAAATGCTAGAAGAAGAACACATAAAAAACTTTATGTTATCAATAAATTTAAATGGAGTTACAAATGAAGATGTTGTTGTTAGACTTTTTCCTTATACTTTACGAGTAGCAACTAGATCCTGGTATTTTTCAATACGATCAGGGTCCATTACTAGTTAGGACATTTTCCAAGTGTAATTCTTCACAATGTTCGGTGATGATAGGTCTACAGCAACACTGATCAACGATCTATCGAATCTTAAGACTAAACTGAGAGAACTTATCAAAGATTTTAACTCGCATTTCAACAAGCTTTTGAATAAAATTATGACTGCTTCCAAGCCTAGCAAAGAAGTTCAAAGTGAATGGTACATATCTGCGTTACCATCAAACATAGAGATCTTTGTTGATAGGGCTGCTAAGACAACATTGGCCGAAAACATCAAGGAAGCGATAGCGGTAGAAAAACGTTGTTGATGAAAGAAAATCTAAGAAGGTTACTTTTAGAGATGATCCTAAGAAAAAGCAATTAAAGGACCCATTTGATTTAGAAGGATTGCAGAAAGTTATAAAAACAATGTCTAACGAAATGGTTGAAATTAAAAGACAAGTAGCAGAGACTTCTTCTAAGAAACCCTACAAGCCTTATAGAAAAAATCCTTCAATTGATTCAAAGCCTCCCAATGCTATAACAAATGCATAATATGAAGGAGAAGAAGAGGAAGTTTCTAATGAAGAGCCTATTGATGAAGATGAAGTTGTAGAGCTACAGGGAATGTGGGACTTCATTCTACCTTACGAAGAGGATCAAGAGGAATCGCCAGTTATTACCAAAAGTAGAAATCAACTCGATCCTCCATAACCTAGTTCTAAGCAGAAGAGCGTAAGCTTGATATCCAAGGATAAAGTCGCAGGTAAGAAATCATCACCAAAGCAACTCAAACAAGCCCAGTCCAGTCTAATTCATCAACTCCATCTAAAACACTGATTGTTTCTAATGAGATGGAGTATAATATCATTGAAGACATGAAGAAGACTAGGGTTAACATTACTTTTCATGAACTGAGCAAATTAAAACATCAACAGAAGTTACTTTTGAAAGAGTTACATGCAATACTCGTTGCACCTCTTCCTGTCGTTGTAATCTCGCAATCTTCTAATGAGATTGCAAGACCTCCAACTAATATGGCAAATAAAGTTGACCCAGATGATATTGCTTTAATTGGAGGTAGATCAAAATCCCATACTCCCCCATTCCTTCTTACCTACGAAATTTCAATAAAAACTTGCATAATTGTTTGGTAGATTCAGGAGCTTCATCTAATATTTTGCCTAGAACAATATGTGCAAAGTTAAATGTCCAACCTCAAAAATGTGCAATATGCATAGTTCAGCTGGACCGATCATAGGTTGAAGTAATTAGTGAACTTAATCAAGTTACCATAAGGCTATCATCCAATCCAAAATTATGTCAACTCATTGATATTTTAGTTGCAGACATTCCTGAATTTTATGGTTTAATTCTTAGTAGGGATTGGTCTGAAAAGATTCATGGATACTTTGTGACCGATTGGTCACACATGTGGCTACCTTACAATGGTAAACCAAATCAGATAAAGGTTGAGTGAGAAAGACATCAAAAATACATAGTGACAGAATTGGAAGACCAAAATGAACCTATAGCATACAACAACAATATAATTGGCAACTATTCTGTTGACTCTTTCTTAGGAAATGTTAATTCTCATACTTCGCCTTATTTAGAACATTCTGTTTTGTCTCAAATAGAAAACTTTTCTCAAACAGATAGTTCTAAATGCGTTAATTTTGTAGATAATCCTATAAATAACTCTTTGTTTTGGAAATTATTTTTTGACGGTTCTAAGTCTAATGATGTTGTAGGAGCAGGATGTGTATTAGTTAGTCCAGAAGGGAATAAAACTATGATAACATGTAGACTTGAGTTTGATTTCACAAACAACACTGCAGAATACGAAGGTCTAGTACAAGGGATGTACAAGGCAATCAAACTAGACATCAAGTATCTACAAGTCTTTGGAGAGTCTGAAATTGTTATTAAACAGGTACGAAATACTATACATTGTCTATCAGGTCATTTAAAGCATTATCAATCTTTAGTGCAAGATCTAACTAAACATTTTATAGCATTCAATATTTCATCCATTCCCAGACTCCAAAATGCTAGTGTTGACCTCTTGGCTAATGTAGCTTCCAAGCTCGTTCCCTTAGAAGACTATAGCCCAGACAGATTCTCGATCGAATTAATCTTTAGGCCCTCCATCCCTGATAATTTTACCAACTAGAGAATTTTTAATGATGACCTTGATATTGTAAGTTTCCTGACATCAAAAGGATATTACACTAATCAGATAATTGATGAGGACCAACATGACAAGTAGTTACAACAAGAGAGCACGAATAATTCCATACCAAAATATGTAGTCAAGTTGGAAGAGCTATATGATTTGAAAGACAGATTTAAAAGGTCTACCAATTCAAAACTTCAGAGTTCAACTCTGAACTATGAATTAGTAAATCTAGGAATGGATACCAAGCCACAGAACATCAACCTAGGTCTTGGCCTAGCCCCAGAAGAAATTAGCCTTTGTCCGACTCCTAAAACAATATAAAAGTGTCTTTGCCTGGAATTACGATGACCTTAAGACTTACGACACTTCAATCATTCAACATACTATCCCGATGACAACTAATGAAAAACCTGTCCAACAAAAGATGAGGAAGATCCATCCTAATCTAGAAAGTCAGATTAAATCTGAGCTCAATAAATTATTGAAAGCCAAAATTATTTTTCTCGTTCGACATTGTAGATGGGTTTCCAATTTGGTCCCAGTCAGAAAGAAAAACGGAGACATTTGAATTTGTATTGACTTTCAGAATCTTAACAAAGCTTGCCAAAACGATAATTTTCCCCTACCTCCTATGGAACAAATATTGCAAGTGGTTGTAGAATTAGAATTAATGTCCTTTTTAGATGGTTTCTCCAGCTACAACCAAGTTTTGGTCCATCCTGACGACGAGCTAAAAACCGCATTCAGAACCAAATGGGGTACTTATGCATATCAAAAGATGCCTCTTGGGCTGATTAACGCTGCTGCCACATTTCAAAGGGCCATGGATATCGCATTTAAAGGATTATTAAACAAATCAATGGTGATTTACTTGGATGACATAACATTATATTCTAAAAAACGTGGTAATCACCTCAGAGATTTAAAGTAGATCTTCCAATGTTGTCAAAGGTACGGGATTTCACTTAATCCAAAAAAGTCTTTTTTTGCATTAAGTGAAGGAAAACTTCTTGGATTTATAGTGTCAAAATATGGAATCCATATTGATCTAGATAGAATTAAGGAAATTTCCGAAATATCCTTACCACATAATAAGAAAGCCATGCAATCCTTGGCCAAATTAATTTTGTTAAAATATTTATTCCAGACTTCTCAAGAATTGTGTCACCATTACAAGTGATGATCAAGAAAAATTCACTCTTTAAATGGGGCCAAGCGGAGTATGAAGTGTTCAATCTGATTAAACAGGCGATTGTTAATGCCCCATCCCTAGCAACTCCAAATTTTTCTGATCCTTTCATTTTGTATACATTTGCCTCCGAGAAGTCATATGCTGCAATACTCACACAAGCCAATCAAGACAAGGCAGAAGCCCCAATTTCCTTCTTTAATTCAAATTTGCAAGGGGTTGAATTAAAATATTCTGATGTTGAGAAACAAACTTATGCTATTTTCAAAGCGATCAAATATTTTAGACCCTTTCTTCTTAAGACCCATACAAAGATAATAATGCCATTTCTAGTAGTAAGAAATCTCTTAGTACAGAAAGACGTGGGTGAAAAGAGAGCAAATTGGGTCACTGTCTTACAAGAATACGACACTGAGATCAAGCCAACAAATATTGTAAAAGGTCAAGGCTTTTGCAAAATGTTGGCTGGAGCATCACTTATTTCTAAAATACCATCTCCAAATCAAGAGGTACAAATGTATGAGGTAAGCCTAAACAATATTGAATCGAGATATGTTGATATCATGTTTTATTTAAAAAATGGATATGCTCCTTCAAATCTGAATTATACAAATAAAAGAGCACTAAGATTGAAAGCCAAGCAACATCAACTTGTAAACGATGTGCTTTTTAGGATGAATTATGATTCTGTTCTTCTTCGATGTCTTGAAAAATCTGAAGTTGAAAAAGTGTTGCAGGAACTCCATGATGGACTAGCAAGTGGACATTATGCGGGAGATGCAACAACACATAAAATTTTGCACGCGGGATACTATTGGCCTACACTATTTAAATATGCACATAGCTATGTAAGGAAATGTCAAGTTTGTCAAACTACTGCTGGAAGATAGAAAAAACCATCATAGCCATTGCAACCAATCAATGTCGATAAACCATTTGATTAATGGGGATTGGATATAATAGGTGAGATCATTCCTCACTCTTCTAAACAACATAGGTACATCCTTATAGCTACAAATTATTTACTAAATGGGTAGAAGCAGTTCCTCTCAAGACAGCTAATACTAAACATATCAACGATTTAATAGATCAGTGCATAATTACTAGGTTTGGTTTACCTTCTACTTTAATGTTTGACAATGCATCATATTTTTCTAGAAATGCTATGACTGAATTTTCACTTAAAAGAGGTTTTAAGCTTAAATATTCTGCCAATTATTACCCACAAGGGAATGGGTTGGTTGAATCAACAAATAAATACTTAATCAGAATCATTAAGCGAACCATTGATCAGAATTATAAAAATTGGCACAAATATTTGATGTATGCTCTGTGAGCAGACTGAATAACTCAAAAAGCTTCCATCGGCACTCCTCCCTTTAATTTAGTTTATGGGAAAAAAGTAGTTCTCCCAACTCATCTAGCAATTCCTTCTTTAGCCTTAGTTCAATTTATCGAGGAAACACCATCTTTATCCTTACAACTAAGACAACTACAGATCCTTAAGCTAGAAGAGCAATGAGAATAGGCTAAAATTACGCATGTTCATCATCAATCATTAGTAGAGGCTTCCTTCGATTCAAACATGATATCTAGGAAGGATTTTCAAATTGGAGATTTAGTATTAAAATGACATAAGGATCATGAAGAAAAAGGCAAACATTCTAAATTCCAACGAATGTGGCTTGGACCATTCCAAATTGTTGAAATTATAGGTCTATCGACTTTCATGTTGCAAGATTTAGCAAAGGAAAAGAGAATCTTTACCTGTTAATGGGCAGATCCTTAAAAAATACTTTCCATAGAAGATGACCCCTTCTATTTTTGTAAATTATTGTTTATAGCTTTATTTTGATAATAAAACAGGTTGTAAATGGTTACCTTTGGATTTCACAAAAAATATAGGTGTTTCTTTTAAATTTTGTTTTTTCACTTGTATAAATAGAATTGATTTGGAAAATTAATCATTATTATTGAAAGATACAGTCAAATGCCACAAGCCTGAAAATTTTACTAGTTTCAACCTTACGAATTTTGATAAAAAAGAACTTTTAGTGGGAATTTGTTTTATATCAGTCATGAAAAGAATGAATAACAAAGCTAAGGTTCTCTGTAGAAAAGTTGTCTTCAAAAAACTCTATAATTGTTGTACAGAGCTATTCTTAAGGAACCAATGACTTCCTCCCCACCTAGGAAATTACAAGTTTCAAGGAGTAATGTAATGATACACTATAAACTTAAAGAATAAGAGGTCTCATCACGAGCCAACTTATCATGATCATAGAAATTATAACTTGCTGACATTGCCAAAACTGCATACCAAAATAGGGCAATGACTTAAGATTGTTGAAATCAAAAGACAAGGGGTCTCATCACGAGCTAGCTCGTTCAGCAAAGTTATAAATCAAGTGAATGGCATTGTCATAATTTGGCTACCAAACCAAGAAATTGTTCTTTAAGAATTAAAACAAAACAAAAGAAATAAGTGTGGATATGGATTTATCTTTGAAAATTGTATACTTCTCGAAGTAGGATACAAGATCATTACTGGGTAATAGGTAATCCTGCCGGGGCTATGAATGCCTGTTGACAGCAGACTCTACCTACGACAAATGAGCATACTTAAAATTGATCTACAAAGATTCCTTTGTTTTTATCTTTATAAACCAAGTAGTGGCTGATGTAAATACAATGACTAGCTTTGGAAAGAAAATAATCAGGATTAGCATGGAAGAAACAAACTACCATTAATGGCTAAAAGCATGATGCATTTTATATTCCTATAATAAAGTTTGATTTTCCAGAGAACTTTTCTGTTTTGTATGTTTTAGAAAATTCAAAAGATAATCAGAGATAACTGGTTCTTCCTAGTGAATCGCCAATTGTTGTGGCCTGCAACAACCCCCCTTTTTATTTAGTATTAGTAATAAAACTAAATAGATAGGGACCCTTCTAGAAAATAAAAAACTAGCACTTATAATTCCCTTCGAATAAAACACACTATCATAAACTTAGGAAAAACATCTTCAAAACCAAAAATCTTAGATTTAAATGATAAGTTTCAAATAAAACCATTCTCCTAACAATAAACATCGCATCGCAAAAGGGTAATGGAGGATATCATAAAAACAAACTTTCAAAATTGCGAAAATGCGATGATGCAAGGCCGCGTGCCTTACAGATTCATTGCACATCGCAGATGTCATATGTCACAAGCACCACCCAATATAAAACATCCTAATCTTGCGATATGCGATAAAGTATCTCGCAAATCACATCTCGTAGTCGCATAAAGAAATAAATGATTATTAACAAAAAGGATTAGCAATATTTCAATCTGTGATATTGCGAATAAAATCACAAAATTGCTTTATCATAGATCTATAGGGCTCATTGTTCAATGAAATATTTCTCGTAATCCGATACTGAATTATGGGCATTAATGTCAATTTAGTGGTTTATTTATGATCATTTATGAGAAAAGATTTAGATATGATCAAAAATATTGTTTCATGTAGGGTGACATATTTGATATGATTTCGAAATTAAGATCTTTCCCATCACCTTATCACTTACCATTATTCTTTCTTTACTTGTAAATTTGCAAGATCGACTAGCAGAATAATATACAAAGCAATGTACAAAACGTAATGAGGAAGAAGGGAAAAGCTTTGGTTGCTGAGAAAACAGAGATGACGCCCTTATTCACAGACACCACCTGTACCAGAGAAGCTGGCATATCCACTTGAGAAGGCATGTACAGTCTTCTGGAAGAAGAAAACTACAGAGTTATGGAAGTTATAGTTATAGCAGAAGCCTACGACTCATCTGAAACATCGCTTACTAAACTTGCATGCTCATTCCTGCACTGCATAGCAGCAAGGCCTAAAATACTCCTCTATACAGACATGGTCAAGTGGGTATTGGACAACACTGATATAATAGATAGGAAATTCAAGTCTCGAAGCCAAGAGCTTATTAGGTCATTCACCCCACAAGATTTAAGACTTATGTATCATTTACCAGAGCTGCAAGCAAGCTACAACACGCAGTTCGTGGAGAAGTTTGCTAAGGAAAACAAAGATTTGGCAGAGTGCACCAAGAACTAGTTAGAAAAGGAAGAGCCATTGAAAAAGGACAAACATGGTATGTACAGTACTGGTTCCCTCTCCTCCCCGTATTGTTTTGCTGCTGCTATGTTATGTAGGCTATTTGGAAGGCTTGACATCAACAAGTTTTCATCCGAGTGGATACCCCTATTAGATGTGGCCACTAACACCCTTGTTATGGATTGGGCCCAGATATTGTCTGGTAATTTAGCCTTGGCTATTTGGAACTACCGGTCTAAAAGAACTCCCTCTCAGAGGATTTATCATCCTTTCTTTTTAGTTGCTTATGTCATGGATGCAATTTGTTTTGTTTCTAGATTTCCTCTAATGGGTTGGAAGTGGACTATATAGAATCCCTTTCCCATTCATGTCTACCATAAGGAATTGTGGGATTCCAAGTATATCCCATATTTTTATAGAATTTTTCATGGAGTTATGTTACCTCTTCACAGAATGCTGTATAATAAAGATGCCCCAAGATTTTCCCCCGAAGCTGAAGTTGATATTCTCCCTATCGAAAGATGGTTTGGAGAAGATTTTTTCACTTACATCAGAGTATTTGGAAGCATTGCTTCCCCTCATGTGCTACCCTTGTATGTTCCTGATAAGTTATTGGCCCGTGAAATTGCCTACCAAACCTGCGGGATTGGAGGAATGAGCAAAGAATTGAAAGGCAACAAGAAGACCGTCTGGCCGCAATTCTCTATGGCCTGTGGGGCCTTTTCATTGTTTGATTTAGGTCATGCTTTCGGAGAAGTAGACAACATGCTGAGTCTACAACTGTTTAAATTTCCAAGGAGATAATTCGATCATTTTGATGTAATTAATAATTTTACTACAGCTGTCAAAATAAAGGTATTCACTAAAGAAGATGATCTCTTTGATGACATCTTCCAGCAGAAGAACACATTGAAAGACATTTTGCACATGGCCCAAATTCAATTTGGCCCAGTGGAATTCCAAGAATTCAAACTCTATAGAGAGACGAGATTATCAAACATCTCCTTGGATAAGTTGCGTTTAGAACCAATAAGGGAGCCAACTTCGAGCATCAGTTTAAGTGCAAGCTCGAGTACAGACAAGTCCAGATCTAAGACTGAAAAATAATCACCATAATTCTCTAAATGGTCTGAGAGTGACAATAATAAAAGTGAAGGGTCAGTCAAGGATACTACCCAATCTAAAGAGCACCTATAGCAACAGGTTTTATCGACACCACAGGTGAAGGTTCCCGCTCCCCTCATCCAGCCACCAAAGCCAGTGAGAACTGAGCTGGATAAAGAGTGGGAAACATTTAATGAATTGATCAATACCGAGGAGCAGAAAATGAAGACACCTAAGAATAATGTGCAGACAATGATAGATATGGTCATTGAAATAGTCAGCAATGCTCCAGAAACGGAGCATATTCCCATGACCCCATCATCTGAAATCATGCTGAAGATAGAGGAGATTCCTCCTCTAGATGTATTTTATAGTCCGTAGCACAAAGCAGTGGTAAGAAGACAAAGAAAGAAACAAAAATTAGAAAGTGTGCTCTCACCTGAGGCAGAGCAGCTAGATGTCCTTTAGCGAGACCCTACCACTGATCCTACAGAAAATTTTACTAAGTTATCCCGGATCGCAGGAGATTATGCTTCTGCTAGTATCGATAAAGCGTCCAAGGTACAACTATTGGTTAATGATAGAGAAGAAAAGATCCTAGTTTTCCAACAATAGTTATAGTAGGTTAGTGCCAACCGAGAAGCAGAAGAGAAATTAGAAAAATTACAACAGGAATTTCAACAGAGGTAGCTGGGGTATCAGAGAAATTTGGCCGAAAAGGAACATCAATTACAAGCCATGTTAGAAATGCATAAAGACGACCCCAAAGTCACATAATTTGTCTCAGAATCCCTTCCCTTGAATGACCAACTCTTGCAATAGCAAGAGGCACTCTGCCAAAGAATATTGCAATGGAGCTCCTATTGCGAGATGAGCAATAAAATTACAAGTCAAGTCATGGACTTGCGACTCAATTATGATTTAATTGATAAGAAAATTTCTGATTATTTGATTTGGTAGGAATCAGAGGAAGGGAAGAAAGCAGGCTTGCTCAAAATCAATGAAGCCCACAAAGAAATATTGTTCAATAAGTGGGATGCATAGATTAAAAAGGCAAAACAGGTAGCGGAAGAAGCAGTGACAGCAGCGAGCAACATCAATGACTGTGTTAATGAAAATCTGCATAGAGCAAACCTGACATCAGAAACCGCTCTGGGATTTTTCCGAAAGGCACAGCAACTGCAGACAAGCTGGAGACAAAAAGCTGAAGAAAAGGCAAAGTCAATTAAGAAGTTAGCCAAGTTGAATTGGAACACTTACTGATAGTACTTGGTTAAACCACACAGTCAATGCATGACTTTGAAATGCCTTACAAATTCTTCCGAAAGGATAGTGCCAACACTTGCCGATTCTGTTTTCATAGGACAACTAAAATCGAAGGTCGGCCAACCAACGCTCCTGAAGCTGATGCTGAATGCTTGTGATCTTAGAGAACAGATGCATAATTAATTTTCAAATACAATTTTAGTTTTATTTTTGATTTATTTTTGCCTTAGATGAGGACGGTTATTTAAACCTCCTCCTATATTCTTGTAATAAACTATTTTTAGCCTTTAGTAAGTAGTATTTTAACCCCTTTCATGCATTTAGAGAGGGGTCCAGAAATTTCTCAAAAACATTTCTTCAGAACATGTACCTCTACACCCTCTGAGGAGGTTTTGATGAATGAATGGAACGAGATTTATTGATATCTGTGTTTAATGTCCGCTACTGAAATGCATTTCTATACTCTTAGTAGATATTGAATTAGGAGAAGATAAATATATTGCTGAAACTCATGGGTAGGACTTGTTATCAATGGTACTTTTATCTCTTAATGATTTTCACTTATGTGTCAAGTAATATGTTATGTTTAGTTGTTTATATATGAAAGCTTGAATGTTTGAGTTATCATTTGGCACTTTTGTATGGTAGTGACTATTCTGTTTATGCTTAAATGTATGAATAACTTATTATGCTATATGCTTCTCACAATTGTGTCAGCTAATTTCTTATACGAAACAATTCATTTTTAATGAATTCTTTTCTTGTAGCAATGGAATGCTCTTTATTACCGATGTTGTTAGAAATTATTTTAGATCGCATAAGTAAAAAGACAATTCCTGGGATAATTTTAGAATTAGATATTTTTGTTTATTAGGATACAATTGCATGTTTTAGATTAGATTTGGATTAAAAGCATTCTAGGTAGAAATCTTTTAGAAAGGAAAACATCAATTCTTATTATCATCACAAACAAATTGGGAAACTGGTCCCATTATCCCTAGTTGGACCCACCATCCCAAACAGAAAAGGAGTTGCTTTCAAGGTCCAGACCGGGTGGGTATCCCTCTTGTTGTAGACTTGATTTTCGGGGCTTCAACAGCTTCTTGTCTAACTTACAAGAACTTCTCCCACTTCCAAAGCTTTAAATATTACCAAGTCTTATTGATTAACCAATGCGGAATAAAAAATATTTGAAATTATAGTTGTATGCTTATATTTATTGTTGGCACTTTATGTGCATTAAAATATATTGTATATGCTGATATGTATATACATACAATAAATACTAATGCAGCAATAAGAAAAACACATAGAACAACAATTTAATTAGGATTTCACCCAAAACTCTTGGGCTACGTCTCTGTGAGCTCTAGTAAACTCAACTAGGATCTCTAGGATTATGGTATAAGTCATTCTTACAAGCTCTTCGCTCAACTTCTGTTGTTTTACATAGAAACAATGGGTTCAGACACCATTTTATCCCCTGGCCCTTGAAGCTCTTGGTTCTCTAGCTCTCGGTTTTTTGGCTCTCAGTTCTAGCTCTGGCTCTCGGCTCTGGCTCTTAGCTCTGGCTCTGGCTCTTACTTTGGCTTCTTTGTCTCTCTATCTCTTTACATCCCTCTGGATTTCCCCTTGAACCCCAAATGACTCCCTTGGCTGCGTGCGCTTCAACTTTTGCTTTCTGCACTGCCTGCTTTTGCTGCTGCCTTTTTACACTGCTCTCTCTCTCCTTAGCCTCCTACTTTGGATCTTCCTATGCTTAATTTTAGCAACAACTCCAACAACCCCTTCTGTCTCTGACATTCATGGCTTTTAAGCCAATTGGTGATCGTCTGTTCATTTTCCCTCTCGGCTCTCTTACTTCCGGCCACTGTCCCTTCATCTTCCTTCTGGAGCATTTAACAATCGTTGCTAATGTCCTAGGGTATTGTGGCCATCTCTGCTATAACAAAAAAGTGCATCAAGCCTTTGAAATCCCTGAAATAGCCATTCTCTATTTACATAGAGAAATACACTAAAACATAGGAAAAATCATCAATCTGCCGTTTTTTCGAACTTCAAATATTATGAATTTTGCCTTATCTTTCATTAGGTCCAACTTTTAAGTCACCATTGCACATCACATAGGCGCATTCCATGGTTTTCTTTTTGTATTTTTAAAAATACATTAAACATTGCAAAATCCCATCGGAGGACCTTATGGTGGACTTGAAACATTTATGAAGTGGCATTCATAACCCCGTCGGGTCTGGATATATATATCGCATCACACATATATATGTAGCCAGCTCCGTTGTACTGCGCCAACCAATATTGCAATGTGATTTATCGCAATCGCATATCGTGCATACCCGAGGTTCTGTGCATATGGCATCGCCGATTGCCATCCACCGATATCGGTGATCGCAACATCGTTAGGCGTGGGAATCCTGCCTTTGCCTTGTGTCATGGCCGTTGCCAATGCTGATCGGCCCATTTTAGTGATCGGCATATCGCAATATTGCATCGCCTGAGACCTTTGCCTTGGGTATGCACCGCATGCCTTCGATCTGAACCGCCAATCCGATCATCGGAGGTCGGTGATCGGGGGTGCCTTCCACCCGACCTTAAGTCCTTCTCTTTGCCTCATGCAATGCGATTTTCCCTTATAAGTGTCTTTTGCCCATTTTTAAAGGATTTTTGCCTCTTTTCCCAAAGAAAAAAGGCATCTTATTTCTGCAATAACTTTTGCATCATAAGTCTATTTTTTCCCATTAGAGTTGCAGCAGATTCAAAATGAGATGATCTCTGCAATGGGGCTAGTTCTAGGAACTTCCTTGTACTTTCATTTTTCCTCTGTGAGGAACACATAGACTTAGGAATCTATCCAAAATCCATTTTGGATAAATTGATGTTTTCCGTTTGAACACTCTTCCATATATAATATATTATATATATATATATATATATTATATATATATATATATATATAGATATATATATATATATGTTTTGCATAGAATCTAAGTCAATTCATGATTGAGTTGCTTCATACACATTAGGTTGTCACCCAACACACTTTGAGATAATAGTATGAGACAATCAATCTTGGTCTGAGATATACTACAAGAGATGTATGACTGCATGGATGCACGAATGATGAAAAAATAGCACATATGGGTATCATTTTAGCTTGCAATCTGCCATGACATTTTGATGAGTTGGAAATAGAATTCCGTAGCTTTAAGCATGGTCGAGGTTGAGAACATTCTTGGTAACATGGCTACATGTGGGGTAGTTTGGTTGAGGAAGCTCTTTCAAGATTTGTTTGAGAAAATTATGGATATGGCAATGATACATTGCAACAATAAAGAGTCAGATATGATTGGCAAAAAATCTCGTATATTGATGAGATTGAGATAAATTCATGCACTGCAACAATGTTTCTATATGAGACAAGCTTAGGCTCATGGTTGATACCACCATGAGAGGGAGGATGAACAAGGTATCCTTTTATGTCTTTTATTTGTTATAATACAATATTTTATTTGATGTCCTACATGAACATGAAAACAAAGGAAAATAACTCTGGATATTGTATGCAACATTATGATTGAAATCTTCAGTAAAAAAGTAACAGATATGAGCACATTGATATGTTTTTGATCTACAAAGAGAAAGGCTAATCAAGAAAACAAAGCTAGCTCTTCCCCCTTTCTGAGCTCCCAAGGTGAGGAATCTAGATGGAGGGCTCCCGTGGTTGAGGGATCTCTAAAAAATAGGGTATCACCTCTATTTGTTACCCATAGGGTGGAGGATGTTGCTCCCCTATCTTGGTCTATGTAGATTATACCCTTGTTGGCATAATACCCACAATTCGAATTTGTTGGGATTGTTTCTCCCTGTTTGGCCAACGAGTTGAAAGGGAGCTTGGAGGATGTGTGATCCTTACCTTAGTAAGTCGAGTATCTCACCCAAACTGATTATGATGCAGTTATTCTAGCACATCACTATTGAATGTCAATGTTGGGAAGATCATAAGGCAATAGGATGGTTGTGATCCTTACCTCATGTTAAGTAAACTTGACTCAGGATAGAGTCAAAGTTGACCAGGTTAAACAGTGATGGTTTTGGGGCACATGGTATTGTGCACCCATAGTATTCTGCCCATGGTATTATATGTAATGGAGCTTATAAAAGGTTAGAAGGACTTCATTGTAATGCAAGACCTGGAGGTGAGCAGTGAAGGCTCACTTCGTCGGATTGGCCAGGGTTTTGGCCAATGCTAATAAGATCTTATTAGGTTGGGTTTTTCCCTGGATTTGGGGTTTTCCCAAATAAACATTTGTGTTTATGTGTTTATGGTTGTTTCTAGTTATTTTTATATTTATTCCTCTCAATAATTATTTATGTTATGCAATAAATTTCTCGAACAACTAGTATCGGAGCCAGATATTGGCTTCAAAGGGATTCTTTGATGCCAGTGGTTTATAGTGCCTGATGAGATCAATGCAGCCTTTTCACAGATCTGGGTTTGAAAATAATGGTGGAACAATTGTACGCGGAAGAACCTTGAGGAGAATGTGCGGAAGAGAGTGCCGTAACTGCCAGGGATCACAGTGCATTTGCGATATTTACCGGTTTGGAATATGCTGACAAATTGTTCGAGATTCATGCAGTTATTTAAAGAAGGTTGAGAATCTATGAGGTTCTCGTCGGGCTCGCAGTTGAAGTGGTTTGATAGAATTTTTTGAGCAAATCAAATTGAGAGAGGATGGATCAGAATCACAGCAACAATAAACAAAAAAAATTAATGAAGTCAAATTATTGCATGTAAATGGGCATACTACTGTAAGACCTGGTAAGGCATGTGTACCCCTCGATGATCACCGGCAAAGTCTGGGTTAGACCTAGGTGACAGGGGGGATGTCGGGTTAACAATATCCTGGGGAAAAACTCTAAGGGGGGTAAGAGCTAGAGTGAGCGAGATTGTCTCACTTAGCAGGTTTGGCTGGAGTTAGTCAAGCAACCCCAAGTCAAGTTTAAGGAGGGAATTGTTAAGTAAACTTGACTTGGGATAGAGTCAAAGTTGACCAGGTTAAACAATGATGGTTTTGGGGCACATGGTATTGTGAACCCATAGTATTTTGCCCATTGTATTATATGCAATGGAGCTTATAAAAGGCTGGAAGGACTTCATTGTAATGCAAGACCTGGAGGTGAGCAGTGAAGGCTCACTTGGTTAGATTGGCCAGGGTTTTGGCCAATGCTAATAAGATCTTATTACGTTGGGGTTTTCCAGGATAAACATTTGTGTTTATGTGTTTATGGTTGTTGCTGGTTATTTTTATATTTATTCCTCTTAGTAATTATTTATGTTATGCAGTAAATTTCTAACAACTGGTATCAAAGCCAGATATTGGCTTCAAAGGGATTCTTTGATGTCAAGGGTTTATAGTTCCTGATGAGATCAATGCAGTTTTTTTCCAGATCTGGGTCTAGAAAATAATGGTGGAAAAATCGTACAGGGGTGAAGAGATGAATTTATTTCGCAAAGGCATAATTAATTTTCAACAAAACTTGTATAGATCTAGTTGTGTAGAAGAGCAGTTGCATAGAGTTAGTACACATGCAATTTGACCTGCCTCATTTATTATTATGGTTATCTCTATGTAATTAGGCACGTTTCATTTTTTTTATTAGTAGATGGTGCGGAGTGTGGAGGTTTGCACAATGAAATCTTGAAAGATTCCTTTACAATTAGAGACAAGACTAATGGTTATTTTATTATTAATAGATTGTGTGTAATGTGGAGTTCCATATAATGAAATCTTGAAAGCTTCCCCCGCACAATGGATTTCCTCTACAGTCCCGCATATATGCATTTGTGTTAATTTTGAAAATATACATTAATATTAATATTTCAATGCTTTGAAAATCATGCTTTTAGATTTGGTATTTTAATGCTTGTGTAGTTTTCTTATTTCGTCTACACATTAGAACATTAACTGAAGATGTGAGCATGTTGTAGTCAGTGAACTGAATGCTAAGAGGACTAGTATTTACCTACAACGGTGTTTTCTATTAAAGAAAGGACAAACACCAAGATGATACTAAGTGCATTACTAATTTCACATTTGTGAATTGAACTCATATTATGCAATATTAAATAAAATGTTTTTTCATTCCATGTGAGGAAGAAGATTTTGTGATTAAATGAATATGTAAACCATACTATGAATGAGTCAATTAAAGACCAATTTGTATCATGAAAAGTATGGTCTATGTGTTCTTAGGATACCAAATAAGTATAAACAATATAATGTATAAGATAAAGTCAATGCAAAACCAAACAATGTAATGAAGCTATCCTAATTACACAAACATAACCATAATAATTAATGAGGCAAGTCAAATTGCATGTGTTCTAACTCCAAAAGAGTTAAAATGCATTACAAATAAAATATCAAAGAAATACACATTATTACAAACTAACATGTTCATTACTTGAAAACATTAAAATTTAAATTAATATATCAAAATTAAATATAATTATCTTATGTATTATTTTGTTATATATTAAAATTTAAACTTATATATCATATATATATATATGATATATTATATATATATATATATAATATTATATATATATTATATTATATATATTTCAATTAAAATTAACATTGCACCAAAATTAAAAAACAATATTACACATGACATTATTTTAAAGCATTAAAATATCAAATTTGAAAGTGTTGTAGCAGCTGCAACACCCTCCAAAATTTTGGCTGCATCCAATTTCGGAGCCTCCCTTGGGTTTTTACTTGACATTTGCACGCACTCGGGCTCACCCTGCAAGCTCGTCTTGAGTCCTTTCACCCTCCTCGCTTGACTGTTCAACAGACATCCTTTTGCATGTTGGTCACAATGTCACACTTGTAGCCATGTTCTTGTCATGCACAAGGTTCTGCTTCATGTGTACAAGTTGTATTCTTTATGTAAACATCCATCACACTCAGATACAAAGTTGTATGCACCATTGCGCAAGCGTCGTCATGGTCATTCAATGATCTATCACAAGTGTTGCGCTTGTCGCTCGCACTGTCGGTCAGTCACACTGAGTATATGTTGTCTTGATGGTTTGAGGCATATTGTCATTGAGTCATGTTGAGTGTGTGTTCACAAGATCATGTATGCACAAGTTCACTCACTCACACACTTAGTCATTTTGTTGAAGTTCTGATGACCGAGTCACCCTCTAATAGCTGGACCCTCACTGAGTTGCATTGCGTAGTGTCAGCACTCAGTGAACATGTACTACTACCCAAAATCGCATAGAGATTAAGGCTATCTCCCAGGAAACCTACATTATGCAATCCTGGAATTGACCGAACCGACTGTCACCCAGAACATCACAGAAGTTTCTTAGCAAGCCATCTCAATATGCACTACCTGCATGTGAATCCACCAACCTCCAGCTGGTCAACGAGAGAGTTTGACTGGGCAGTGACCTTGGGACTCACCCCCCCCCCCCCAAAAAAAAAAATTGTGCAAAAGATGCAGACCTTGCATGCTCCGCTGACTAAAGAAATTGTGATGACATGCTAGATAGACACCTTGTGTCTATCCCTGTCTCCCTCAAAAAATTGTGCAGTTTTTCTAGCCAGTCACCCAGATAGCCAGCCTATGCTCACTCGGAAAACTCCGTAGTTTTCATGAGCAGTCATCCAACAGCCCAACATCTTGCTTAGCTCAGAAACTGCAGTGGGATGTCCAATAAGCCAGCCTCCCAACATTTGCGCAGTTTTCACTAGTAGCACTCCTGCAACCCTTTTCCAACCTCCTTGAAAAAAATGTGCATTTTTTACCAGTAAGCTTCCTACAGCCTACTGCTGGCTCCCTGGAGGAATTGCAGTTTTTGCTGCTAAGCCCCTCTGCTACCTACACTGCTTCTTCCAAAAAAAATGCGCAAATCTTCCCACCAGTCAAGCTAGATCCCAGGGGCAATCGTTGTTGATCCAGATTGTCCATCTCAGTCTCCCAGTGACTTCTGTACAAATTTCATTGGCAGTGCCCAGAGCTCGCATCTCAACTTGAAATCTACCTTGCACAGTTTTGTAGCCTTGTCCTCTCTCCCAGTCACCTACATCTGAAAGTGAATGAAAATGCATCATGGTAGACTAGGAGGTTTATGGATTTGATATTATCTTGTCATGAGTGATTGTAGATATAGGTACATGGATAAGACATGACGCGATGACGAATATGATGAATAAGTAGAGCACATGCATGGAGGTTTGTTCATAAACAAATAAACAGATGATACACTCGAGGAGATTTTCTGACAAACGGACAATGCATGCAAGGATATTTTCTCACGAACGAACGATGCATGTGAGAAGATTTCTTTGTTAACAGACAAACATGTGAGGAGATGTTTTCGTGAACAGACGAACATGTAAAGCATGCCAAAGCACAAGAAAAGGAGTGACGTATGCAACATAAAGAGAACACCAAGACCATTGAAGACTCCACACACCTTACCATGCGGAGGTGAAGCTATGATACACCAAGAGGACATCCATCACTCAGTAGCATTGCAGCTTAACATGGACACCACCACCAACATGCACATACCAACACTGTCATGTCGAGTCGTATCGTTAATCATGTTGGCCACATCACTATAGTGGGCCATACTCTTGTAAATAAATGTAATGTAATGTGGAAGTCCAAGAGACCCACATTTAATCTGAAGATTCATATAATTTGAAAAGTCATGAAAGTCAAATAGTCATGAGGGTAGTCGAACAGTCACAAGGGCTAGTTTTACCCTTGGCTATAAATACCCCTCATTATACATGAAAATGACTTTTCACTCTGGCTCCTCCCACATAGCCTTGAGAGTCTGTAATATTTTCTTTGAGGAGCGAGTAGTGGATCCAATGCTTCTCTCACAGGGTTAGTGATGTATGGTGTACCAATGTGTCTTTGAACTTTTGCATAATTTAGAAGCTTGACAACAGGTCACAACATTTTCACATGTATTGTAATTGTTTGTAAGACTAATATTGGAACACTTGTAATGCATGTCACTTTAACCTATGTTAAGACAGTTGAACCTTTTCCATTGTTATAGTACATATGTTTATGAAAATGTGTCGTATAAGTTGTTAATGTTTTCCTACACGAGTGGGTTGCCTCACTGGACATTAGACAAAACCTTTCTAAAAACTTGTTATAATGACCATCGCACTCACGTGGACTACTCTGTTGATTATTGTACATGCTATTCTATTGGCTTGTATGGGCCTAACCCATGTTTTGAGGTGATTTAGCCAAGCAAATCCCAGTACTACTGGCCCTTTCAGCAACAATCCACAGAGTGTGGACTGAGGCCTCACCCGAAGTAGTATGGGAGGGTGCTAGAACCAAGTTTCCACACCCTAGGGATGTCTGATGAGCTTATGGAGGTCCATGGTTTGACCCGTTGCTTACGTGTACTTGCTATCCCTTTGCAATCTACGGTGCTGCTTCCACGCAGCCCTATTCGAGCCACAACCCGTATAATACACAAGTTCCTTGCTATTTAATCTATTATTATCTGATTACTTAACTTGTTTATGCAAGACTAATGATTATTATAGTATATTCAACAATCATATCAGTGTGCGCAATAAATAAAAGAGTATAAACGTAAAGAAGGCAAGGCACAACAGATACACAGAAATAGGAATCAACTTCTTTTTGTTAATCTTCAATCCAGATTATAGACTCGACACCGCATTACACACTCAGCTGCAGGGGTCAACGCACTTAGCTGTGAACTCTACTAGGCCTCTACACACTCAGCTGCAGAGCCTCTTCCTACTACTATGACCCAATACACTTAGAACCCTACTCTAAGCTCAAACCATTTGTACTCTTCTCTTATTTCTTAGCTATCTTTACAACTTAGAGCCTTTCTCTATTTATACAATCCCATGGCTTGTGAACCATGGGTAGGCCGACATGACTTTACATTACATTACAATATTTTAGGGCAGACAACACTATGACTCATCCTATACTTCGTGCTTCATGCCCACAATTCGTGGAGTCTTACAAAACCTTTGACAAAAACTTGGGCTTTGAGCCCCAGAACATGCTGTGGGGGGATTCCATGTACAACATGCCCCAAACAAAATCATCGTGACTCATCCCGAGTCACTCTTTGCTGGTGCGGTGATCTTGGCACAAAGCCCCTCCAACTAGTCTTGTATTGCCCGAAAGTCCACCGTGCACTGTTCTGCGGTTTGCTGGACCTACTGCATGCACTCTTCCGATGCTTCTTTGTGAGGATCCACTATCTACCTTAGCGCATATAGTCCCTGCATCTGTGCGAGCTTCTCCTCAATCTTGGCCGTAATGGTGAAGGCCTCATCAATCCAAGGCTAGATGGACGCTTTGAGAAGTGCCTCTTTCTATCTTGGAACATCCACCTGCTCCTTCAGTACCCTTGCTTGCTACATCTTTGCCAGCCGTTGGGTGAGGATGACTATCTGCACAGTTCCCATTATACTGTCATACTTCTCCTATAGTTCTTGCACCTTTGTTTCCAGGCACTGTATGTTGGGGTCCTCCTACAAGGATGTGAGGACATCAAAAGCTTGGTCCAACATACCGGTACAGTCCTGCACTGCCCGTCCAATTTTTCTAGTCCTATTTGAATCGCACTAACGCACTATTCTTTAACTTTTGAAGGAGTGGAAGGTTGCGCCTTCATTCACAATGCAACAATCTAGATGTTCAGCTCCAGCTATACTCGTGGTGTTTCCTCGTGCACGCTTCGGACTCCACTTACCAGATAGTGGATTCGCATCTCTCTAGGTAGTTTTGTGGTGATGAACAATTTTGGAACACACTGGCACGCTTTATCAACTGTTTGTGCGATCTGCTGATTCTCTGACACTAGCTCGTCATGCTTTAAGCTGAGTTGTTCGATGTTGATCTTTTTCTCACTCAATACCTAGATCGCGTGGCCCTCCCTGGTGCAGAGTTCTGCTGTGATGCCATCCTGTAGTTGATATAATGTGTCGTGTGGAAGGGTACCCAAATTAAGGCCCATTCCCTTGACCCTGCTTACTGTGGCTTTGTCATCCTTGTTCTCTACTATTAGTGCTCCTTCCGGTAGCACTATGGTGTTGGCCATCTTTGCACGTAGCAGCTTCGCCACTGCTGATGTACTCATGGCACCATAGACGGCTACTATTCCTTCCTATGGGGGCCATACCTGAAGTTCATGCAGCTGCACCCTTAGGGCCCCCAATATAATTTGTTTTTTTGACATGCTTCCTGGAGCGCTTCCCTAGTGACCTCGCGAATTGTGTCACCGATGTCGTAGAGGTCACCTTTTGTTAGTGTAATCGGTTCAACGTCCAATTTGGATGCCTTGACCTTTTTTTGTGAACCCGATCTCTCAGTGATATGTGGTCGTTTCAGCTTGTTAGATGTTGTGCTCTGGTCCACACCTCCTGCTGTGTCCTCTTCTCCCTATCCTATAGACAAGTTCTGGACCTCTTCGTCCTGTGTTGTGGTGGCCCCTGTTGCCTGTGTTGTTGCTGCTTTTTCAGCAGCCTTTGCTTGCTCTACGGCTGCCTTTGCTGCCTTGTAGGCATCCCTTACCTCCACGGCCAACTGTTCGTTGCGCCTTTGCTGGGCCAATTGTTTGATATGCAACTTAGTTGAATCCTTCTACTTTTGTGTTGTTGTTCTATCCATCTCTACCAAATCTGGGGCATGCCACTAGGGAGGCCATGATTCTAGCACTGAGAAGATCGCATCATCAATGGTGATGAAGGGGAGCTTGTTCCAGTTCTGTGCGGGATCCTTACACACCTTGATATACACATTATGCATGTCTGCCTTGACGTTTGCAAAGCTCCGCAAACTGTTGTACACTTCGGGGGACAGGCGTGACCCCTTGTTGATCCACATCTAGATGCTCACCTCCATGAGCACCTAGAAGATCATTGTTTCACGTATCCGTGTGGCATCCTTAGTAGCCCATAGCGACACGTACTTTGTGGCTTATGGTAAGTCGTGTTCAATATTAGGGAACTGAATGTCCTTAGGTAGTTCCCCTGTTACCAGTAAAATAGACAAGAGAAACCATGCATAGTGGAAGGTCTTGCCCTACTCCTAGGCTTCCTTGCAATTATCTAAGAACTCCTTGTAGAGGAACTCGGCCCAGTTGAATTGGACCCCCATGGTGCATTGTTCTGCCAGCGTGACTACCAGTGCTGGAAACTCATCTCCATGTGGGGTGGCTATGTGCACCCCTTTATCTTTAATTCTGTTGATTGCATAACCCCTCTTTTTCTTTTTCACTTTGTATTTCTTCTTCATGGCCTCTGCGAGCGCCAAATCTCCACTTTTATGGCTATCTCTGTGGGGTCCTTTTCCTTACAGGGGAGATGGGAAATCCTATGGATAAGATCCATCGTGATGGGAATAGGCTCCTCCAGCCATAAGTAATCATCATGCACTAGGAAAAGCAGCTGCCTGATGATGAAAATTGTGATAGGCACATGGTGAAAGTGTGGAATCCATAGTAGATGAAGCAGCACGGCCTTCACCATAACACGTAACCATTTCCATGGCTCTAGTGTTGTAACTGACCCCTCCATGCTCTGCTTCATGAGGTTCTCAGTTTCTAAATGTGGGAACTTCTTGCTGTCCGTGAGGTCCCAATCTTCAAACTTCATTGTGGGCACATGACCCAGGGGCGAGCCCTCAAACACAATTCTATCGGGGAGGAGTAGGGTTTGGATTGTGCTCTTACAGACATCCAAATCCTTGGGTATCTTAGCTTTCCATTTCTGTGGAGGGACGTACTCAGGCAATTTCGTTGCGGTGTGCACCGGCTATATTTCTTATTCCATGTCTTCGGCTACTTTTATATCATCGACGAGAGCCTGTAGGTCCTTCTCCTCATCATCTGTCTCAATGGTGACAACCTTGCCCTTTTCTTCCATGGAGAGTTTACCAAACCATGGATTCCTTGGGGGCATGCGAATTGGTCCCACTGCCTGCTTATCTTTCTTGGGCCTTGGTGTCTAAGGCGATTTTAGGATTGCCAGCACGACCCCATCATGTGTTGTGGAGTTCTAGGCATCCTTGTTGGTGGTTCCTTCTGTAGAGCCCAAACCTCTCCTGTTTGTTGTCATCTTGCTTGAGCTGTCTTTGGTTGTTCACGAACTTTGAGGCTCAAATCTTGCTTGGCACTCAACACTCTGTGCTCTAATGAACTGCTCAATTCTCAAATGAACAAGTGTTGTCTCGTGGTTATCCCTTGGAGTTTTAAAGCATCTTTTGAATTCAGATCCAATCATTCCCCCTAATTTCGGGCCATCAATGCTTTCATGGCGGTAGATTGCCCTAAATCTAGCCTTTAATTCATGTCTTAAATGCCTGTCGCCTGCTCCCTTTTGCCTTGACTCAGACATCCTGTCATGAACAATGACACCAACAGTCACTTCCTAGCCTACTTGCGTGGCAATGCAGCCCCCCATGCATAGGTGCAAGCCTTGGAACATGTTGATTCTTCACGCACCCCCCTTATCGTGTAATTCCCAAACAAACTCTTTTAGAGTCCCACACTCTCTTTCAATTGCCTAGAGTGCTGCGACTGTGCCCCCTACGGCTAGTCAGGTGGTTGTGCCACCTGTACAAGACTTCAACTTGTCTTTCAGTGTAGTCCGCGGGAACTCCTCAATTGCCTTCATGGCAGCCGACGCCGCACGTTCTAATATATGTAGTGTGCTCCCCTGGTTACTGTGTTTGGTGAGTGCGATCGTAGCCATGACAGTAGAGTCATAAATTCTCATTGACACTCATCTAATGTAGTGGTATGATCATCCATATCTGGCCCTGTTATCCTTGGTTTCTTGAGGAGACATGCTTGTGAGATCTCGTTTTCTAGCCTCGTGATCTCAACGTCCATCAAAATGATTTTCTTCCTCAATCGTACCCAATCCTTTTCGAGTTTGCAGAGTCTATGGTTCCCTTACTGGATGGCTTCCTAAATCCTTAGATGTTTGTCCTCGTGTAGATGTGTGATTTCTTCCTCCTCGCCATCGCACACTGTCGCCACTACGGGATCTAGTACATGTCGATTCCTTTTTGGATCTTCTTCCATAAGTATGGTTAGCACTCCGTTATACACCTTTCGGATCATCTCCGCGTTCAGGGTTTTGCATAGGGTGCGGTAGGCCCATCGAACCGCTAGTACGTGTAGGTCCCAATCAGTTCATTTCGCCTGGTAAGCCTTGTTTAGTACTCTGCACACCCTATCAAATGCTTCACCATGGATACTTGGTAGCTCACATTGCCTTTCCTACTGCTACGATTTGTTTTGATTCTCTATTCTGCGACTGGTGTGCACTTGTGTGGGCTTTACAGCATATGTCAATACGCATCGAGAAAGGTGGACGCGCAAGTTGTTCCACCCCTGTTGACTGACTTGCATTTGAAGTTGGGATTTTCCAAAATGTAGGTGCATCATCCTTCTGCATCCTTGTCAGTCCTCAAAATTTCCTTGATGCGTAGCCCACCATCATGTAGGTGTTGCACACAGTGCCCACTTTAGCGCATCAAACCGCTGTTGTTCTAGTACTACGCTTTCAAATTTTCTCAAAAATTCATCCACCATTGACAATCATTCATATGTCGATGGCTCCCTTGCCTCTGTTGTCATGCAACGTAGCGATCTAACCATCATGTTGCAATTAAATGTTGTTACTTCGTGCAGCCGATTCTGCCATTGCTCTATTTCTTCATCTGAATCCGAAGTGCAGGAGATTTCACACTCCCATGAAATCCTTCCATCTACAGTCAGATTCACCCAATATTCTCTCGCGCAGTTATCTTGTAAATATAATAGAGATCGTCATCACTATCTTCGTCATGCATCGGTTCAGTGTATCATGCTCCCTTGGCTGCGTAGTGACTTTTTCTCAAAGATAATTTTGCGCTTCTTCAGATTTATGACTCCATTGATATTGGTGGCCCAGTCTATTCCTAGTAGTGTGGGATAGGGATTGTTGTCATTGACAATCTCTATCACTTCAAAATCTGCCTGCACGCTCGCACCTTCAATATTGACTGTTACCCCTTGTAATATTCCCATGGGTAAAATATTATGTTGGTTCACCATTCGTAACTGAAAAAGAGACCATTATAATGCAGGTCTGCCCATGCGTTCCCATGTTTGCTTTTTTAGTACATTCATGTTCGAACCCAGATCCAGGATTGCTTGATCCATTTCATATTCACCGATTTCCGCAGTCAACCTCATTTCACTTCCTGTGCGCAATGCATGCTTTCCAAGTTTCTGAACCATGTTCGCTTCTCATGACCCCATGCACCTAGTGATAAGTTCATGTAGTCCTTTGATTGCCTTGCTGTTGTGCAGCAGTTTCGTGCATGTCTCCAGAAAGGTAGTGAGCATTGAAGGATCCATCCCTAGTTCTAGTTGCTCCTTACTACCTAAAGTCGAGGCCTTCGTGAAGCTCTTCTTAGCTTCCATGAATGTCTCCTTCGCATGTTCTAAATCAAACTCAGGTTCCTTTGTAGGAGCCTTGTGAACCCATGCACTTTGTTCTGGTTGCTTCCCTTTATCATCTCCCATGGTCATACCACTCCTGAGCATCATGTTTACATTCAGGTCTTCTTCGCGCAACTCAGACCTCATCATCTGTAAATTCGAGTCGGAGGGGGCTGGAGTACCTCCTTTTCATGCATCTTCGCTATCAATGAAAGGCAGTCTTCTACCTCATGATCAAACTGAGTACAATACCGACATGATATTCTTGTCGGGTTTGTACAATCGTGGGCATAGTGCCCTGGCCCTCCGCAATTGTAACAAATTAGTTGTATGCGACCCCTTCCTAGTCCCATTCCACTTCGGTAGGTGAATTCATCATGGCCTACCGACCTACAGAAAATACAAAACAATTGCTGGGACATCTGCATATACTTCTGCAACAGATGACAATTGTCCCTAGTGTGTTTTCCTCCTATCTGGGAGATCGTGCACCATAGGGCAAACGTCATGCTCAACCCTGCCTATGCCTCCGGTCTCAATGGCATTAGCCCTCCTCTTTCCAAGTAGTTCGTGAACACTAGACAGTGGTCCTTACCGTGCCCTTAGCCTTTGCATTTTATGCACCATACTTCCTCACGCACCTCTGGTCGAGTTGTCCTGTCTTGTTTTAGACTTTGCATTTCCAGACACAGATTATTTTGTTGCGCGTGGATTTGTTGGACTCCCAACCCAGGGTCTTGTATAGGGGTCTCATGTAATCTCATTGCTATTTCCAACGCTTTGGCATAGGTGGAAAGTTTTTGTTGTGACAACATTGTCCTTAAGGGTGGTGCATCTATTAACATCATATTGGCTTTGTGGATCGTACTCTTCAATCTTTGGTCCAGATCCCATGGGGTCTCACCTGGGGGCATTGAAATCTCCTTAAACTCGATGATTTATTGTGTTTCTGATTTTGACCTTCTAAATTCCCTGTTCAGCGCGTCTTGGATCTCTACAATCCTTGCATTTGGGTGGTCATTAGAATGCTTTATATACCATGTTAATGCACAATCCTGCAGTGTGATCACCAGCATAGCCTTTTTAATATTATCATCCATGACTCCCTGTGCTTCTCATACTACTCTTACCATGAACCAAAATTGGTCTGGATCTTCATTCCCCACTCCTCTGAATATTGGTAGTTTGATCTCACTCACCATTGATCCGGATTTAACTGATCTGGATTTAAACAGGAACGAAAAAATTATAGAGATAACCATAAACACAGATATGCAATGGAAATAATACTTCATTTCATTAATGTAAAATACTGAAATATGCTTACAAACAGTAATGGAAATAAACCAGCTAGGGCGATGGT
>APFE031069340.1:99282-112359 GCA_000404065.3 Pinus taeda | reverse complement strand
TTCTACAAAGGTCAACTTCTCTTGAACATATCGGTGGTACGACAGTGGACTTGGTAGTATTTGACATCAAATGATCAGGGGTCATGGTGACAAGGCGATGAGCAGATGAGAGGTCAAACAGGATAACCCAAACCCACGAAGGCAAGTTTAAAACAAGATGAGATGTCCCCACCCAGACACGAACGCAGACAAGTGCCATGTTCAAAAGTGACATACTACCGGCACGATGATAGTTGTGGTTCCTTTATTCCCCCACCATTTCTGGTGAGTACCCCAGTTATTTTTGGATGACAAGCTTGGCGGGGATAGCATATGCTTGGGAGGTGTCATCGCGACGGAATATGATGTCATTTAGTTTTAATGAGTCTGACAAAGGAAGAACTCAACGTCTTTTCATTTTTAGAGAGTTTGAAAAGACAGCGGAAAAGTAAACTCCAGGGGTGTTCTTTTTTGTAAAGTTGTGTCTCTCGAGCCCGAAAAAGTATAAAACAATGCTCGAAAGAACCGCCCAGTCATTACGACTGAGGAGTAATTTTCATAAGTAGTGATTCCAATCTGAAAAAGTAAAAAAGTGATCAAAACCACGTCGCTTCGTGACCATTAACGAACTGGAAATGACAAGGGTCCGACAATCTTTTCGTTTTTAAACGGTCGGAAAAGGGTTTAAAGACGACTGCCTCTCATTTCTGTTTAACGAGTCAAGAGGACCAACTCGGCATTCTTTTCATGTTTAGAGAGTCAGAAAAGAGAAAAAGATGACTCCAAAGTGACTTTTTTGTGTATTTACCGAGTCTGAAAAAGTATAAAATACAACTCGTTTCGCCACCAAAGGTGCACAAACACCTGTCGCTGCAGAAGAAACCGGCGTAAAATCCATTTTCGACACAAATATTCATAAAACTATTCATAAAATGACTTTTAAAACCTATTTAGGGGTCAAAAAGTTATAAAATGGTGAAAATGGTAAATCAAAAAATTACTTTTCACTTTTTACCTTTGGAGAGCGACATTAGGGCTTTTGGAGTGCGATCTTCAGTTGGCGATTGCGAAAAATCTAGTGGACCATTTGGAGCGTCATCAGTGTCAGGTAAGAGGTATCGTCCTTTGCTCCATTTCTATCCGTTTAAAATTTGTTTTAAATTGCTTTTTCATCCTCTATAGGGAGGATTTCAAATTTAAGCGTTGCGCCCATTAGCGCGGGTTTTGGGCACGGACCCGCGCCAATGGGGCAACTTTCCCAAAGGGCACACGCCCATGGGTGCGACTGTTTTAGAAATAGTCGCGCCAATGGCCGCGCGGGTTTTTTGGCCAATTTTAAACAAATCTAAACCAATTTCCCTTCAATTTCAAGTTATTCAAGTATCTAATTTATTGTTTTGGGTTTGTGTTTGCAGGGAAATACGCAAAAATGGTGATCGTGTGGAAAGAACGAGAACATGATTAGGTAGACACATTGGCCTTGGAAGATGAGGACTGCATGGAGGCACTCAGAGCATGCGGGCTCAAGAAACATTTCCTGCTGTCCTATTTGCGAGCTCAGCCAGAGCTCTTACAGTATTTGGTCAACTTGTGGGACGTACAGGAACAGGTGTTCCGAATACGGGACCAAGTATTGGAGTTAGACATATCTGATATCTACTTCCTCACTGGATTGTCACGACAAGGGTCGGTACCTCGATTGACCGGTAGCAGGCCATCTGGAGAGAAGATGGAGGAGGTGAAGGCCCGAGTTTGCCTAGGTGCAAGATATAGGCAGGGCAGCTCGAAGGTGGATATCCCCACTGTCCCAGACTTGACTCTTAGAGCATTGTTGTTCACCATCACGCGAGTTGTGGGGGCACAGGCGCCCCACGAAGCTATGAAGAACCATCTGATCCTGGCGACAGAGTGCCTTAGTCCGACAGTCTTCAATTGGGCGTCAGCAGTGACGACCAATATGAAGAGGCAGCTGACCAAGGCAAAGCAGGGCAAGCTACAACAGTTCGGATACGGCTCCATCTTGGTAACGTTCTTCTTGGAACGTGTGCCAAGCTTCTAGGGCCAAGGGGCTTTTTCTCCTGACCCAGCACCTCGAGAGCCGAGGATGGCTCGATGGGCGGCACTGATGCCGAGGGGTGGTGGCGGTCAGTAGATGTCTTTTAGACCTGAGTTTTTCGGGTGGCTTCGCCACCAACTGATTGTGGTGGAGGACTCACCATATGCGGGGACAGACTTCACCAGAGATCCTGACCTCCCTCTGCTGGAGGGAGAGGACTGGGACGAGGAGATTTGTATGATCTAATTTTTTGATTTTGTGTTTTGATGATTTTTTTTGGTTATCACATGCTTGTCCTAATGACCTTTATATGCATATGCAGACGTTGGCCCAGAGCGTCCAGCTGGTATGTCTCCCATTGCGAGGAGACACCCAGCAGCAGCAGTAGCAGGAGCGGATCCTTAGGAGGAGGGCGGTGATAGAGGAGAGCTTCTTCAGAACCTCGAGGCTATCACTCGAGGGATTCCAGATTATGCTCGGCTAGCAGATGTCCTGCTAGCATACCAGAGGCACACAGTGGGGGTGCCAACTCGCATCCACCGGCTCCTAAGATGTTTAGTGTGAGCGATGACGTGCTACCATGAGCATCACTGGGACTAGATATCTAGGCGTTTTTCTTATTATGCATATTTTTTGAGAGACATGTTGTCTCCGGATGTCTTCAGACAAACATGTATTATTTTTTGATGATGCACGGGGTGCAAACATTTTGGACACACACACACACACACACACACACACACACACACATACACACACACACACACACACACATATATATATATATATATGTTTTATGGTTTATTGTACTTTATGCTTCTTGTATTATGTTGAATTACATGTTATGAAAATTCCTTTCCAACACATAATTAGCTAATGCATCAGTTAACGTATTAAGTCGTCTTGGAATATGTTGATAAGTAATGAAATCAAAATCCCTTTCTAACAACTTAACATGCAAATACAACCTTAAGATCCGATGATCTCTGATGGAATAACGCCCATTGAGTTGGTGGACGACAAGCCGAGAGTCCAAGTTCACAACCAATGTTTGAATGCCGAGGTTAATGGCCTCAGCCAATAATTCAATCACAGCACTATATTCAGCGAATTATTTGTTGTACAACCTAGACAAACCCCTTGAATGTCTACTAACGCACCATGAGGATCGTAGATCACCCATGCCGCAGATGACAAGTTGTGTGTACTACGGGAGGCACCATCATTGAAACCAACGTAAGGCAATCCAAACATCTGTTCAAGAAGCAAAAATACAAAATAAGTGGCAATCGCGCCGACACACCAAGACAAAACATGAAAACATGCACACACAACATACTTGCTGAAAGCACACATATATACAAAAAAGAGAGTGCCTGGACTCATGTATAGTATTTTTTCAAATCAATCCCATTTTGGGGCTTATCGAGGGGATTCCCTTCGTAATCAATAAGCTCGTAGGCTCCTTTTTGCAAAACTCTTTTCACAATGTAGGGCCCATGCCACATAGGCTCGAATTTTCCTACCCCCAGCTTATCATTAGCTTGATCATAGAGTAGTACTAAGTCTCCCTCAATGAAAGAGCGGGGATGAACAGTGTTGTCGAAGTGAGTTTTCACTTGCTTCTTCTATGCTTCAATAGCTAAGGAGGCTAGACGACGAGTCTCGTCCAGCTGCTCTAAGTAAAGAAGGCGCTCTTCTATTGGAGTAGTATCAGGGAGCAATTCGATGGCTATCTTTAAAGAAGGAATATCACACTCAATACGAAGGGTAGCCTCCAGTCCGTAGACTATCTGAAAGGGAGTGAAACCGGTGGCATCCTTCACAGAGGTGCGGTAGGCCCACAAAGCAGAGAACAACATTAGATGCCAATTGGACTTATGCATGCCAACAGTTCGTTGAAGCATCGTGACCAAAACCTTGTTCACGGCTTCCACTTGACCATTTGCCTGAGGACAGTATGGGGTTGAACTATCATGCCTTAGGCCCAACTGGGTTGTTAGCTTGGTCATCATGTGATTACAAAAATGCTTTCCATGATCAGTGACGATGGCTTGGGGTACTACGAACCGCGAAATAACAAGGTTGAACAAAAACTGCGCCGCGGTGTGACCGTCTTCAGACAATGTAGGCATCGCCTCGGCCCATTTCGTGAAAACAGCAATGATGATGTACCCATGCCCCTCGGCCGAGCGAGGGTTACAGGTCATATAATCAATGCCCCATTTGGCAAAAGGACCGACGGTTACAACGGGGTGTAGTGGAGCAGGGGGTGCACGCATCTTCCGTTGGTAAATTTGGCACTCATGACATGAATGGACGGTAAGAATGCAATCCTTGAAAATGGAGGGCCAAAAGTAGCCAGCACGGAGGATTTTTTGTGCAGTGGCATATCCAGACATGTGACCGCCACAAGCACCAGAGTGGCAGTCATTTAAAACTCTCTCTGCTTCTTCGAGAGTCAAGCATCGGCAAAGAACAGAATCAACGCTGAGATGGTACAGGGTGTCCCCAACGATGCGATATAGTTGGGCTTGATGTCGGATCCGTCGGCGAGCATCCTTAGTGGTCTCAGGACGGAAGGAGGACGTCTACAAGTAGACAATAATATCCCCATACTAGGGATCGAGGGTGCTGATGAGGAAGAGAGTTTCGTCCAGAATGGAATCCTCTAACTGAGAGGAGGCAACAATAGATGGCAGAGAACATAACAGTTCAGTGAAGACAAGCAATTTCTTAGACTTGGCAGCAGTAAATTCCAAGTCAAACTCTTGGAGGATGGCTATCCACTTCGAGTATTTGCCCCCCAGCAACTGACGTGACAGAATGTAGGTCACAGGGTTGCAATCGGAGATCACTGTCGTGGTACACAACAAGATGTAATGACGGAAGCATTGAATGGTGCAAACAGCGGCCAGTGCCATCTTCTCGACATAAGCATATCGAGACTCCATGTCTAACAAATTGCGGCTAAGGTAATAAATAACATGTTCAGTGCCATCATCGTCATCCTGAACTAGAACCATGCCGATGGTGGTATCAACAGCGGCCAGATACAACGTGTAATCGTGATGGTAATTGGGAGGCCGCAACAAAGGGGCGGAAACCAAAAGAGTTTTAAGATGTTCAAAAGACTCTTGAGCTATGGCATCCCATCAAAACAGGGTGTCACGCTTGAGTAACCGCGTGAAACCTTTTGCCACCTCAGCATAATTCGGGATGAATCATCGTAAAAAGTTTTCTTTACCCTACAAGCTCTGTAGTTGCCGCAAAGAAGCAGGGGGGAAGATTCAAAATGGCCTCTACTTTAAGGGGATCCAAGCGGATGTCCTCTCGGGAGACGATAAACCCGAGAAGTCGGCCAGATTCTATGCAGAAGACACATTTATGGGGATTAAGTCGAATATTGTAGTGTCGACAACAGAGAAATATTTCACGGAGATGCGACGGATGGTCTTGGCTTTTAGCTAAATGAGCGGGAAGGTCATACAGATAAGGCTGTATGATGTGTCGGATATCATGAAAGGCATAAGACATCGCACGCTGGAAAGTGGCACCGGCATTCTTGAGACCGAAAGGGAGCTTTTTATAAGCGAAAGTACCCCACAGACAGATAAAGGCCGTCTTGTGTTGATCGGCGGGCGCGATATTAATCTGGTTGTATCCAGAAAAATCATCCATGAATGAATATATCTCACTCCCAGCACACTCATCAATAAGCTGGTCAATGAAAGGTGTGGGGTAGTTATCTTTTGGGCAGGTTCGGTTAATATCGCGATAATCGACATAGACGCGAATAGTACCTTATTTTTTATCCACAGGGACAATGTTAAAGACCCAATCTGTGAGTGGGATAGGGTAAATGAAACCTTCTTTAAGAAGTTTTTCGACTTCCGCTTTGATTTCCGCAACCTTGCGGGGGTGCACAGGGCGTAAACACTGACAAACAGGTTTAGCTCCTGGATGCATAGGTATCTCATGCACTACGATGCTTGGATCAATGCCGGGCATCTCTTCATAGCACCATGCAAAGACGTCATGGAATTCGCGAAAAGAGCTATATAGATTTGAATTTCCTCAGGAGTGCAAGTGACTGCTATGTAAATGTGCTCGACAGCCCTTGGTTTGACAGAGATGTTGATAGGTTGGGTCTGCGTAATGTTCCCCAAATTCCCTTCAGAAGACACTTGATAGACCTGAATGGGTGTCTGAAGGGGTTGCGAAGGGAGACACGGAGCAAACTGCTCGAGACAAGCCAACGTTTCCCGAAGGGTAGGGAGAAATGAGGAACGATGATGAAGATTGAACCACGGAGGTTCCTCGAGAGACATGGTCTCTATGATGGCTTCGTTGGAAGGAAATATTTCCTTTAATGGGTCCAAGGAGGCACACTCTCCAAGCCAAGGGGAATAGTCGTATGAGTTAAGAGCTCCGCTTAAAGAAGTAGATTCAGTAGGAGGAACCGATATGGCAGTGATTTCGATGTAGTTGACCTCGGCAGGACTCAATGGCATCTCCTCGCCCCACGATTCAATCTAGTCAGTGGAGAGGAGGACCCAAGGATCAGAACGTACCGAAATCATATTGATGGAGGTGAGGTTTGGAGGTGGGAGTGAAAAAACACCCATGAGGGCGGGGTCTTTGAAGAGCCCGACTCCCACACTCTCAAAAGGGATGGAGGTATGCTCCACAAAAGGCACATTGGCTTCAGAAGAAGAAGCGAAGAAGGAGAGCTAGTCTACCATGACAATTTTCCCCTGGTGAGGGAAACGAATGACACGGAAGAGGGACGAAGCCACGGCACGCATGGCATATGTCCAACTCCGGCCAGAAGGAGGTTGTAAGTAAGATTTCCGTCAACAACCTCAACTTCCACTTCAACAGTTTTCCCTTCCAAAGTAATCGGCAATCATTGAAGGATACCATAGGGACAAGATTCTCTCCCATCAAAGGCTTCCAGCGTCGTGGGAGACTGGCTCAAAGTTAGAGACCCGATTGCTTTCCAACAAGCAACAAACATGATGCAAGTTGACACACCTTCATCAATAACTGTACGATGGATCATTTTCGAATTGATGATGAGGCAGCCTAGGGACATGGATCTCGAGATCAAAGGTGATCAAATCCGAATCTGTCGGGTCGATGCCACTGATGGCCGATAGCAGGGACTTCCTTTGAGGGGGGCAGCTCTGGAGAACTTCTAAAGTGGACATAGCCGACGGAGCCTGCGCTAAGTCCTCAACTATGCTATAGTGTTGGGCAGCACGAGCATTTGGGTTGTAAGATGATCTCCAGAGTACTCGTTTGGAAGGGGGTCGGATGGGCGTCTCAGTACTAGGTCTCTCGATGTGGAGCAGAGCAGAACTGGACGGAGGAGCGCTTGAGGGGACCTCAGGCTCCTTCCCGGTGGATGACGGATATTCCTTTGTTCGAGTCATTACATGAACGGGAATGGTTCCAGCCATGAACACTTGGGAACCAAAGGGAGAAGAAGACGAAGATGGATCGGCCACCGTTTGAGTTGGTTGAGAGGGGAAAGGTTCTTTCAGAACCGCAGGAATCCCAGGAGCAACTTTCAATAAACGAATAACCTCGGACCACCTTGGGCAGTCTTTGGTATAGTGATCCTCATCACAGATAAGACAAGGATACTTGGGTTTACGCTTGGCTCCTTCCTCGGGTGGAGGTTTGGAGGAGTCCTGTTTGGGTTGCTCAGGTTTATTCTTTGCTTTCCCCTTTTTCTTTCCTTTCGAGGCCTTGTTCGCCGTGGTGGACTGAACAGCGTTGACCTTGGAAGTAGTCCTAGAAATAGAACCACCCTGAGAAGTGTTTACATTTGAAGCATTCGATTTTTGCTTCCCAGGGTTCGAGGATATTTCTTCGAAGACGGATTCATAGAGCCAATAACCCCATCAACAGATGGCTTTGGTGGAGCTTTGGATGTACCGTGTCTCGGGGCATCAGGAAAATACTCATATAAAGTACCTGACTGAGAATAAACTAAGTCAAGGTACTGGGCACGCGCGATAGCTTGCTCTTTAGTCACACAAGCTCCCATAGCAATGTCCCGTGCAATCTTAGGGACAAAGGAGGTCGTGAACCAATCGGTTAGGAGTTGATCAAGAATCTAGAACTTGATCAACCGACGATGCCGTCTCCATTCATGTATATGATCAGAGATGTGCGTAGCCGTGTCCTGTTTGAGAGACGTAAGGAGATGCGTTCCCGTCTCATACCGAATGGGTAACTTAAAATCAGTGAGGAATGCCATTGCCAATGAATTGAAATCTTGAAAAGAAGCACGGGTCAATTTAATGTACCATTTAGCAGCGGAGCTGGTGAGAGTCCTTTGGAATAGGCAGAGCCAGATTGAATCGTTAAGCCATGAATTCAACGAGCACCAAAGGTGATAAGTCATTACATGGGCTTGAGGATCCTCTCCAGCTTTTCCGTCAAATTTGGGACAATCGCCGGGTATCTTGGTTGGAACCAGCGGCCATTGTGGATTATGCCAGATAGGATCATTGGTTAATTTAGACACATCGGACAGTTCCAACGTTGCTAAGAATGGTAGCTGAGGGTTGAAGGACATCTGCGGTTGTGGATATGAGGTAGGGCCAGAGTTCCACCTTGTTGCTGGTTGCCCCCATTGACTTTGTCCGGACGGACTAGGTCGAAAAGGACCCTGTCCGTAGGAACTCTGTCCATAAGGGTTATATCCATAGCCAGACGGTTGATTCTGGATTTCCCCCCCAGCGCCCCATTGGTTACCATAATAACCTACAGGAGCAGCATTTGGTTGCTGGTAATTTTGATAAGGAGCGACCTGCGGTTGTTGATAATTTTGATACGGGGAAAACTGAGTTTGCCCCTGGGGTTGCTGGTATCCATACGGTTACTAGGCTCCATACTGAGCCTGGGGACCAGGCTGTGCTTGGTAAGAAGGTTGGGATTGAAAACCACCTTGCGGCTGGAGACCAGTTTGAGTCTGGGGCTGAAAACCAAGTTGAGCTTGAGAAGCAGGGACCATCTGCATGCCCGGTTGAGCAGGCCCCAAAGGATGTCCTTGGGAAGACTGAGGTTGGGCCATCTGGCTAGAAGGTTGCTTAGTTGAGTTTTGGATGGACCTACTTGCCCAGAAGGTTGAGCTTGCTGGGTGTTAGGTTTTCCTTATCCAACCGAGGGTTGTCCTTGCGGACCAGATGGCTGACTAGGCTGAGCAGTGGGCTAGCCTTGCTGCATGTAAGGCTGATCACCCTACCTAGAAGGGTACCCTTGCTGGATTCCAGGTTGTCCTTGTTGCACGTAAGGTTGTCCTGGATTCCCGTAGGGTTGACCCGAAGGGTATCCCTGCTGGACTCCAGGTTGTCCTTGTTGAGCATAAGGTTGTCCCGGGTTTCCAGAAGGTTGCCCAAGATAGGTAAAAGACGGGCCACCATAGGCTGAAGGTTGTCCTTGGGAGGGTTGTCCTTGCGAGCCTCCAGGTTGCCCTAGATAGGTTTGGCCATAATACTGTTGCCCATAATTAGGCTGTGTGTAGGATGGCTGACCTTGGTATGATGGTCCTTGGTGCGACTGCCCTTGATCCAGACGGAATTGGCCACCACCATAACCGGTGGTACCCCAAGCGACATTCAACGAAACTGAAACCTCAACAGCAAGCTCAGCTAGCGAGGTATACAAATGATGACCGATAGGGTCATAATAAGGGCCTTGCGCACCTGAATTCTGGACAGCATGCAAGTATTGAGAATATGCCCCCCTGCTGGAATGGCACCAGAAGAAGGTGGGGCACTAACAACTCTGGCTGTATGTGCCGATTGAACACTATGTACTGGACCGCGGGACGGGCCGGCAACAGTAGTTACGATCAAGGATGCCGTAACGGCACTAGCAACCGGAGTTGAAGATGTGACACAAATGGTTAGATTGGTCGGAACTAATGTGACAACGGTATTGTGAACTTGGGAAACAAAAGATCCCGTAGTGGGAATGATGTTATGATCCCACATGGTACCTGAAGATGAGTTCCTAGAGCCCATGACATCCCTCAGAGCCCTATAGCGTAAAGGCACTGTAACACCGAGAGGGGTGACAGTGTAGGGCATGGATATGACCGGGGATGTGGTCGGGATAGGAGTCTCGATACTTGACACAACAGGTGTTTCACTCGCTACAGGAGATGTGCCCTCCATGTCAGAGGAAGCCATCGGGGTCAAAACACTAGTAGGAGTAGAGGGAAAATCCTCTTCGTAAGGTTCCCAAACAGGGTTCCAAAACAGATCGTGAAGCTCGTCTTCTGGGGCATGAGAGCTCAACAGGACACTTGGAATAATAGGAAAAGTGTCACCACAAGCTGGTGTCTCAGGAGCAGCAGAAGAAGGAGACCCTTGGTCACTAGGGACGGGAGATGGGATCGATGGATCCGCCAGGATGATCAAATTCAAAAAATCCTAGACAAGCTAACGAGGAAAGACCCTACTCAAAACTAACGCAAACAAGATCTAACAAAGTAAATGTGATCGTGGTCAAATAAATTTTAAGACATTAGGACATAACTTGACCTTTTCATTTTTTAAGGGTCGAGAAAAGGACAAAAATATGACTCAAGTCGCCTTCGAATATTTAGTGAGCCCGAAGTGACAAATGCTCAAGTGAGCCTTTTCTTTTAAGGAGTCCAAAAAGGATCAAAAAGTGACTACTCTGGAGAAACTAGGCAAGGGGTTTACCATACAATCTGTAAAACTGCATATACACCTTAGCATTCATATGAAAACCAAGGACTTTCCGTACGGCAGTCAATCTTCCCGAATGCTGTGTTCGGTGCATTCCGGGCTGTAAGGCGGCAGACACAGCTTCCTATGGGTCAAGGATGATAACCTAGTGGAGTCTCCCCTATATACTCGACGGTACATGGGAGCAAAAGTTCGTACTAGACCACAGTTGAGTCACGAAAGGAGGAATCACCCAACCTTAAGTGGAAACAAAAGTGACTAGGTTTAACGACGCCGGAGCACGTCTCTAGCCTAGACCTATAGAATGTGAGCGTTATGTTCCAATGCGTTTTTAGATTCATTCGATTTATTTTAAAGTTGATCTTTGTGTTAAGTTTCGGTTTTCAGGTCCTACCGTATGTAATCTCTCAAAATCCCTAAATGCAATCTATATGCCAAAAAATGTCATTTCATTAGATGAATGCTAATTAAAAGAGAGTTGGAGAGCTTTCATGCAAACGAAATGATCACAAAACAACAAAAAGCTTCCCTAATGTAGCTAATGCAAATCAATAAACTTTTCTTTAAGATCACTAAATGACTAATCAAAATGAAAAGTTTTAATTTTCATTAACTAATTCAAAGCAAAAGAGATTTTTTCTTTTTAGTGATGGAAAAATGCACCTAAACAACTTTGAGAAATAACACAAGCAATTTCTATCCAATACAAGCATGTTCAGTTCCTCAAATCACAAATCAAACACCCAAAGAACCAAAAAGATTCCAAAGACAACAATGAGTCGTGTGATCTAGGCTCAAAGTGAGATGAAGCGGAATTCAAGTGAAGACAAAGCAAGTCACCCAAGTAACGCAACAAAAAGATTCAAAACTACCAAACAAGTGTAAGGGAGAAAGCAAAAGAGTCAACTGGACCACAAAAAGATAAAAACACCTGAGGAAGGCTCAATTCACAAGGCCACTAGATGTCCTAGGGCTAGGAATGCGAAATCGATAGAAAAAAGCAAACACCCAAAGGGTAACGATCAAAGCCAGTCAAATCACACTCCAACACACTTAAGTAGTCTGGAAAGAGTACTGAGGACAAAACCCAAGCTCAAAATGTTCACACCTAAGAAAACTTGAAAAGTTTACAGGCCTGGCACGACTGTGAGGCTGCAAAAAGTGCCTTTCAGGAATTAGCGCAGGTTGTAAATGTGCAACTTGCACCAACTGGTGCGACTGTCACGCTATAAACTAGCACCAGCCGATTTTGCTATGGAAAAATAAAAACAAAAGAGCCAAGGCCAAACCAACAATACCTAAGCACACCAAGAGGCAAAAAGCAACACAGGAATTCAACCCAGAAAGCTAAACAATCAGGAGAAACCAAGGAAATAGCCAAGAAACAGGGCAAGTTCCAAGCCGTTCAGTTTGTAAACCAAACCAGAGATGGACTGAAGTAGCGTTGATCTACTTCGCTAATGCAAAGCAATAGCGTGTTGAAGGCTATCTGGCCAAAATTCAGGCTCCGTCCAAATTTTACAAATCAAACAACAAGACGAGACAAACAAACAAGGCAAAAGCCAACTCCCCAACGGATTTGCCAAATTGTTGTACAGGTAAATCCCCTCTGCGGACAGAGGCGATCCCACTAGCCTAAATGGGGTCTAGCAACAATCAAACAATGCTAACACACAGGTTCCTAATTACAAAGTAAAGACCGATGATGAAGGCCTACCTCGAATCCAACACTAGTATTCGTAGAAGAGTCGTCGCTCCCGTTCTTTCGCTTCAGTTGGTCACAATCCTCACGATCCTTGTGAACAGACACCTGCACATGCAAAGAACAAGACAAATATAAGCATAAAATCCAAGAAATGCAACTATGTATCAGTCAGAAAGGATACAACTCAAACATCATTATAAAGACAACGAGAGTGGAACCATAATGATAGTCGTCTATTATTATTGTAAACAAAAGAGAATACAACCAAGTTCTGACGTCAAATCCTCCTTTGGCTGGGTGATCAGCAACACATGCCTTGCAAAGCTTGTAAGGGCTAGGGAACAAGCCTCTCTCTACTTGGTTACTTGGACATGGATCTCCTCCTTAAAGATATAGCCTTATAGGGATGAACAAGGCCTCTTGTAGCATAAGCTTAGCAATTGTCAGATTTTGGGACTTAGAATTTGGAGCTTGAAAAGTAGAATTACTAACTAACTTGTCAAAGGCAAAGGAACAAGATTATATAGAGAGAGGAGAAAGAGATAAGATCATGCACAAGATTCATGGGATTGTCCTTATCATTAGGAAGCTTCCATGAGAGG
>APFE031069340.1:41972-88302 GCA_000404065.3 Pinus taeda | reverse complement strand
TATTAATAAAAGAATGAAAATTTACATAAGCTTCTCTCATGCATGGTGAACCTACAAATGACCCTCCATGCGCTTTAAATAGAATTCATGGACCAATAGGGTGTCAAGCCATGGATCAAGTGTCGGTAATACTGAGGAGAGAATGAACCGTCGGATCACTACATATCGTGACCGTCGGATTGTAAGTTACAAAATGTACAACGGTAAAGAAACACACTTTACCTAACTCTATACCTAACTCTATACTAGACCAAGTTGAACTTAACTATTCCTATGTGTCGGAATATCCTAACAGGTGAATCAGTATTATCACATCAATACAACTTTTTATTTCCATATTCAGATTTATATATGCTACTTCCACTACTTCTTATGATTCAGTTAGATGATCCTTGATGAGTGCATTATAACATTATCAACCATATTAATAGTAAACAGATGCAGTAAAATAGAACAGATGATCACACATAAGTCACACACATGAACACCATGATATAAGGTGGAAACCCAATGTGGGTGAAAACCAACTGTTGCAAGTCATCTCAATCTTCTTCTTAATAAGAAAATCCTTTTACAATATTTTGTACTGGTGCAGTCTTATACCAGTACGGGAGCTACAACCCCCTTTTCTCTTGTACTAGCCAATCCATTTACTAGTACGCAGGCTACTACCTGCTACAATGCTCCTTAAGATTCCCCTTAGCTTTTGTACTAGCTTATATACTAGCACGTAGGCGCCGGCCTACAATCTTCTCTCTTCCAGGTACCACGTTTCATCAATTTTCATACTGGATACACTGAAGCACAACATATAATCTGAATTACCCAAGCACTAGATCAATACATATACAAGTGAGTCATCAACCAGATCTAGTCCATCAGATCACATAAAGATGAGTCATTAAGAACCTGATCCATTCATCCATCAACATTTAATCAATCACTTCTTAGACTGCTGTCATCAGAACATAATACCTGCGGGTATCCGCCCCTGCACCAACCACTGATCTGTGGGTATCCGCAGCTAACTGTCTACTTTTCTGCAGGCATGTGCATTGTAGCTTTTGTCTTTCTGCGTACCTTTGTGTAGATCCGCACTTGTGTCTTCTGTCGAGCCGTGTACTCCTAGGGTGCCTCCGCACCTGCGCCTTCTGTCGCGCCGCGTATCTCTACTGTGCCTCCGCACCTGTACCTTCTGATGCGCTGCGTGCGTCCGCACTGCACCTATGGATCACCTGCGTTCCTCTCGCACATTCACCGTGTTGCGCCTGCGGTCCTGAGGTTATAGGTGTTTTTCAGACTTCAAGCATACCCCAGTCTATCAGATCTACAGATCTGATCTTGTGCCAAGTTGATCTCAACCCATCAGCAGATTCGCCTTATGAACCTCATTTAGATCTAGACATTACATCAGTATTTCAGATCTAGCTTACTTAAGATATTCAACCCAAAGATTGTCATCCAAATGATCTCCTTCCCTTTTTATAGTCAAGCCTTTCACAATACCATGGTCCAAAACCACAATAACACAATACCATGAACCCAATACTTGGGATCAATACTTTAGATGCAAAACCATGGACCAAAACCATAGGATCACCATACCACGGACTAGATACCATGGATCACCATAAGATTCCCACGTGCGTGCGTTTTTCTCTGCATGGAAGTGTGTGCACTGGGGTCCGCACCTTCTGTTTGGACAACCTGCGGACATGACTGCACTTCTTGTTAGGCTAACCTGCGAGTCCGCACCTTTTGAAATGTGTACTTGCGATCCTCTTATTTTCTTCCATTCTGAGAGGCTGATCATCAATCTTTGCTACTGGCCTATTGCACTGAGATCTGTCACCTGTATGAGTTGCCATCAAGGACAACACTTGTCTCATAATGCCAACACCAACATTTTCTCCTTCCCCATAGCATCAAGCCTTTCATGGATTAGGTATTGTGTGATGTTGCTCCACTTGAAGTTTGTGAGTTATTATTAGGACAACCATACTTGTGGAAGCGACATGTTATTTATGATTCTAAACCTCACTCTTTGATTATTACTTTGGCCAATAAGTTGTACAAGATACTAGAGGTATCCCCGCCTACCACCATCTCTTTGATCACTACAAAGCAATGTAGTAAGATCATTTCCCAGAACAGGAAATTTTTTTTCCTTATGATTCGCCCTCGGGGAAAGAAGAAGGTTGTGGCCATGACTTCCAGACAGGGCTCCACCTCATAGCAGCAGCAGATGGACAAGGTCATAGAGGAATACAGGGACATTTTTGCCTCATCTACAGGGGTGCCTCTGCAATGTCAAGTCAAGCACTCCATTGATATGACCCTGGGCGCGCCGCTATCCAATGGACCTATCTATCAATGCTTTGTTCTGGAGAACAATGAGATCAAGAGGCAGATTCCCGAATTGTTGCAAAAAGGGCACACCATGCCAAACTCATCACCCAATGGGAGTCGGATTATATTTTTACATAAGAAGGATGGGACCAAGAGACTCTATATAGAGTATTGGGCGGTGAAAAAGATCATTGTTCGAAATAGGTACCCAATCCCGTGGATTGATGACCTTCTGGACCAGCTTAAGGGAGCCAAATATTTTAGCAAGATTGACTTGAAGTCTATTTATCACCAGGGTCTTATTGAAACCTTTGATTTGTGGAAGACTTCCTTCAAATCCAAGGAGGGCCTTTTCGAATGGTTGCTCATGCCTTTTGGGTTGACAAATTCCCCCGCAACCTTCATGAGATTGATGGATGACATCTTGCGACCCTTCACCAATGAATTTGTGGTGGTGTATTTAGATGACATCTTGATCTTCAAGCAGAGTTGGGAAGAGCACTTCCATCATATTCAGGAGATCCTTCAAACCCTGCGACAACAAAAGTTGTGTGCTAACTTGGAGAAATGCACTTTTGGCATGACCCAGGTTCAATATCTTGGGTACATCATTGATGAGAAGGGTGTGCACGTGGACCTAGCCAAGATACAAGTCATTCAGGATTGACCATCCCCAACCACTCTGACAGAGCTCCGTAGCTTTCTGGGTCTTGCCAATTTCTATCGTAGGTTCATGTTGGGGTTCTCTCATGTCACTTGGCCTTTAAGTCAAGTCACCAAGGGTGGAGCGAAAGAAAAGTTTTTTTGGTTTGAAACCTAACAACAGTTGTTTGCCGAGTTGAAGCATTGCCTCTGCTCTGCACTAGTGCTCACATCACCAAACCTACAACAACCATTTGAGATAAACACAAACGCCTCCGACAATGCTATTGGTGCAATTCTTACTCATCATGGGCATCCAGTGGATTACCATAGTGAGACACTTTTAGACATAGTCTTAAAGTATCCCACTTACGACAAAGAAATGTATTACAATGTGAAGTCAAGCCATCAATGGAAGCATTAAATTCCGGGGAAGGAAACGCTCATCCATAGAGACCACCGACCCTTGTAGTTCATATAGACACAAGGGAATTTGCAGAACGATTTCCATCAGAAATGGTCCACCTATCTGCAACAGCTCCATTTGAACATTAAGTACAATAAGGGTAGCACCAATGATTTTGCATATTTCCTCAGCCGACCACCAGTCATGGTACTGATCACTGTGCTCAACTCCTATGGGAACGAGACTTCAGGGTGGCCACATCTTTACGCGAGTGTTCTAGAATTCGACATCAGATACTAGACACTCCCGAAAAGGAAGCAACTTCCAAATTTTCACCTTCAGGATGCACTGTTATGTCACCTGGGACACATTTGTCTTCCTTCAAGCAAGCCTACCAAGATGATTTGGGAGGTGCACTACATTCGAGTCGCTAGACATTTCTAAGTAGAGAGAACAGTGGCGGTATTGCATAAGTATTTTTATTGATTGAAACTTCGTCAGGATGTTGGGAAGTACATTAGATCCTAGACGGCCTACGCCATTGTCAAACCAACCATTAAGAAGCAAGGCATATATACTCCTCTACCTACTCCCATTCGACCTTGGGAATCTATCTTCATGAATTTCATGTTGGTCCTTCCATCTACTAAGCACATCAATGACTATGTTTTCGTGGTCGTTGACAGATTCTCTAAAATGGCTGTCATACCAGCCTGCAAGAAGAGTATCATGATAGAGGCCACTGCTAAGCTCTTCTTTGAGCGAGTGTGGGTACACTTTGGGATACCACAGTTCATTGTCTTAAATCGGGACAACAAATTCCTGAGTGAATTTTGGCCAAGTATCTAATCGATGTTAGATACAAAACTTACTAAGTCCACGTCTTTCCATCCCCAAACTGACGGTCAAATAAAAGTTGTCAACAGGATGAGCATACACATTATGTGCCTGTACAACTCTAAGTACCCACGCACAAGGGATGAAAATATCCCCTATGTCCAACACAGCTACAAAAGAGCTCTCCACAACTCGACATGCCACAACCCCTTTCAAGTGGGGCTGGGATTTTAGCCATTATGTCCCATTGATGTGGCCATACCATTTGCAACCACTCAGGCATATTCAACTCACATCCAGTCCAAAGCTGACAGAGCTAACAACTTCATTGAGTGCATTCAACACATCCACCAAACAAGTCCATGGTATATGGGACAGGGCCAATGCTAAGTATAAGTAGCACCATGATCAGCATCGAGCGTCACACAAGTTCCAAGTGGGCGATAAAGTTTGGCTACATTTGTAGAAGGAGCGCCTTAATGGACCCCACCGCAAGCTTCGCTCGCTCTGATATGGGCCATACACCATCACCAAGGTTTTTGGTGACAATGCTTTCGATCTCAGGATCCCACCGTTCCTTGGTTTGCACCCAATATTCAATGTAGACCACCTTTGGCCATACTTACCACCATTGTTGGACACATCCGACATTGCAGAATAACTCACACCAACAGAGCTCAACTGGGACTGCATGGAATAGGCCACAACTGATCATCTCATGGATATGTAGGTCAAAAACACTCGCCAACAGAGGATCCAACTATATCAAGTTGTCAAAGCAGGCCAACTCCTTCACCAAGGCAAGTGGTTCACGAGGGACCAGATTCAACATAAATTTCCTCACCTCATGGAGGCTCTGTACACAATGGGGACCATTACTTCCTAAGGGGGGAGGAATGATCCAGGTGGATATTGGTGGCCACCCGTCTATTCCACCTAAACCTCCATTTGATTTCATATGTTTTAGCATTTACTATTTTTAGTAGTTTTTTGGGTCCTGAACTTCCGGAGCAGTTTTGACCCCCTAAACAGTGTCTTTTTGAGGTCTATTGCAGGCCCATAGTCATTGGCATGACTAGCCTGCCGCAAATCATGTATTACTCGAAAATACCTTCCAAACAAGGTATCATATATGCCAAAAAAAGATAATATGACCAAGTTACGACCCCGAGGAGTTGGTTACCTAACTAACCCCAATGGGGCCCACAAACTCTTGGTGTTACATCTCTTGGGGTTAGTATTTTGGTTGTTTAGGATTTTCTCTTGTTGTTGAATAATAAATAGGCCCTTGAGCCTAATTGTAACACAGTTCAAAGGCATGTAGCCACCACATATCTTCTCATAGATAAGCTACCATCGCTCGGGCTAGTTTATTTCCATTCTGTTTGTAAGAATAGTTCAGTATTTCTCTATTAATGAAATGAAGTGTTATTTCTGTTGCATCTTTGTATTTATAGTTATATCTGTAATTTTTTGCGTTCTTTTTTAAGTTTGGATCAGTTCCTCTACTCATCCTGGAGGAATTACAAAGTGCTAATATAGTGGCACCATTGTCGGGGAGCAAAAGGTTCCATCTTCCCTGGGAAAGAACCATCAAGTTTAGGATCTGATCACTGATGGTGAATAGCGATCAAACACAATAAGGTTGTGCATTATTCACCGAGCAACTCCATTTCCAAATAGTCCAAAGTTCAGAGCATCTATGACAACTTCACTATTCAAAAAATCAGAGTTTAAAGTGAAGATCTTATTACCTAGTCAATCAAGATGATAGGGTATGTTGAAGATCCTTTGTCTATTAAATATTTTATAGAATATTTTGATATGTTTGATGATGATCAAGTGGAAGAAGCTTTCTCATTTGTTTTACCTACATATTTAAGATTATGAAAATGTTTTGAGGAGAAGAGCTATTTTTTAGAATCATTTGTTGAAAAAATTGAGAAAGATATTGAAGCCTTAGAGATTCAAATTCAGTCTTGTTGTAACTTTTTCTTTCTCCTGTCACACAATTTATTTTAGAAGATATAGAAGCCTCCTAGAGACAACCTTTGGGTTGATATGAGACTAGTGCATAGGGCATATGAGAGGAGTGTTTTTGAAGATTATCTAAAGGCTTTATGTTGCACTCCATATGTCATGTAACTAGTTAAATAGCCCTTAGCCAAGGTAAACTCAAGAAAACACATAGATCAAAATAAACACTGGTAGATATGGCTAATCTCAAAGATAAATGCATTCGTTCTGGTGGCTGACACACAACAATACATAGTTTAACATTGTTATTGTAGCATAGATGAATAGGAGGAAGGAAATGAGGTAAATCATTGTAGAGGGCTAGACATAACACAAAATCCTAAGCAACAATCTCCAACAGAAATATGGAAGATTGAGGAGGTGAAAATGCAGAAAAATTGGAGCATGAATTAAGGTTTCAAGCTCTATGCCTCATGAATACATTTGTCACCAATTAGCATAAGTAAATATGTGCTTACATACAAGTATTGTAGGCTATCAAATAACACAAGTAAGTCTGTGATTACACAGAAATTGCAGGCTATCAAATAACACAAGTAAATCTGTGTTTACACAAGTACTTCTCACTACTCAACAACTTACACACAACCATTAGAGAGTGAAATCGGTAGCTTCATAACACAATTTCAAAAGAGGAAAGACATACATGAAATGATATACCAAGGGGAAAATAACCAAATTGCTTCATTAATCTTTGAATATGGGGTCCAAATCACCTGTCCATTACATTTAACAATTGTATATGCTCAAGCACCTTATGAACAAGCAAATTGAACCATACTCGAACCACTCTCTCTACAAACAGAGCTCAGAACTTGGAAATGAAAATTTTGGGCCTCCAGAATGGAGAATTTGGGAACCTTGTTTAAGTGTTTCTTACCTCTATTTATAAGGAGAGGCGGAGATATGAACAACAGCTACAAAATATCTCAGTCGAGCTCCAGTTGTCTAATCAACTAGTTGTCTCAACGTGTGAAGGTTTTGCTGCCCAAAATTATTACAATCAGATTTGATTTTATTCTTGAAAATGTAAAAATTACATAATAATAGACATAAAGAAAACCGAACGATGGTTGAGGAAAATATATCCCTTCCATTCCTGTGATGGCCTCTGATCAGGCCATGTCTTTGCCATGATGTTCCCGTTTAGTTGTTCAGTCCGTTCACCTATCGCTTTCACCTTAACTGCTTGAATTTCCCACTCCTTGGCGCTGGGAGCGATCAACTGTCGATTGCTTGCCACAGTGTAGAAATAGAGATTGACCCGACAGTCTTTCATTTCCTGACTGCATGGATCTCCATGTTGATAAATTAATCACATTTGACCTACACATTACTTCTTGAGTCCCATACCTCCACTTACTCATTGAAGACGTGCGTCAGAGCATAGAGATGGCTTGTATTACCTCAAGGCAAACCCAACACTCTTCCCTGCGGATCATGGTCCATGCTACCTTGACCCAGTGATCTTCGACAATCGCCGCTACTCCTGAGACCAACTCTTTTGTTCCTACATTCAATCTTGCAGTTGCCGACCCATACGCCTCTAACTCTCTACACTGTGCTTATGTGAGAAATTCGATATCACAATTTTCATAGTTGTGCAGTATTCTAATCTTCCGATTGCTGACCTCTGATATGACGAGATCCTTTCGCTTAGCCCTTCCCGTATTTCTCACCACAAGGTCGAGGGTCGTGACCTGCCACTTAGCCTTGAGTTGCTAGAGTGTTTTTGTTCCTGCCAGGGGTTATTTTCCTTCGTTAAGTGCTCAGTGCCCTTATTTCTTTAAGTCTTTGCAACCATGGTGCCAGCCCAATATTGGAGCCCCCTTATCGAAACTTTTTCAAGTATCAAACGTTACAAAGTGTCGACATCCTACACCTCTGATACGTTGGCCTCTAATATGACATAATCGCTCCACATGGCACCTCATGAGTGGTGACACATGTCACCCCTTAGGCCCCTTTAAAACACCAAAACTACCTACCATGTGTCCTTTTGTACCGCCACATCATACTGATGTTAGATGCCATTGTAGCTTATCAAGACCAATCATATGCCACCATGTGTCCTGCTAGAGGAGAGAGAAAAGGGCATGCCCACATTTTGTTTTGCGATGAAATCCTTTGTTAATCTTTTGTCGATGTTCCCAAGGATTTTAACCCTATCGGCACATTATGCATATCACAAATTTTTAAAGGTTGTCACCTTAAGAAGTTTTGATTCTCTGATTTGTTGACCTTTCGATGTGTCGATACTCCGATATTCACGACCTCTTATATGTGATGCGTCGATATGCCTGACCTCTGATTTGCGATCGTCGATGTGCCTGATGCTTTGATGTTGCGATCGCCGATATGGTTGATGATCTGATGTTGCGATTGTCGATATGGATGATGCTCTAATGTTGCGATCGTCGATATCTCTTTACCTTCGATATGCAATCTCCGATATATCAGACCTCCGATATTCCTTCCTAAGGCTTCAATCCTTGAACTTCAACAGACCATATCTTTTGATCTAGGCGTCCATTTTTGGACTTCCACGTATCATTGGAAAGCTTGTTCAGAGCACTTTCCAATGGAAAGGGTCTGATTTAAGCTTTGGATCCTTCTGCTTCTTGGAAAAAGACTGCAAACTTCTTTGCTTATTTACTCTTTGGACAGCTGGAAACACATTTTGTAGTAAGTGACAACATTAGCTCCAATTTGGGACAGTGTCTTGCTAGTAAGGTGCTGAGAACCTACAGACTAGCAGCCTTCACCATTGGGCATGGAGTCAAAAATATATTGAACCTATAAAACCATAAAATCTCTAGGAAACTTTATTTGCAGGGAGTCCTTTCCTCATAAAATTGAAAAGCAAAACTACATACTCTAAAACCTAGAAATTAAACACTCATGTAATGAAATTATTTATATACAACTCCTACTTAGGCATAGGGCTCAATTCACCCAAGTGAGGTCAACCCTCCAATGATACCAACCTACAAATCTGAGTACTATACATTACGCCATTATTCTCTTGGAATCCAACAATGAAAACAAGCATGCACAACTGCCCCCAAACTGATATTTGATGCTCAACTCTTTTAATCTCCTCCATGAACCTTCTAGTTGGGATTGGAATTGATATATACTACTGCGGTCCAAAGAAAGATGTTTATAATAAGATTCAAACAATGGAGTTCCCAGAGTGAGAGACCTTCAAACCACACTTCCCTTGCTCACTCGATAAAGGGAATGTAAAAATTGTCGTACCCAGGGAAAAATATTATGATTCGTTCCCCGACAACGGCGCCCGAAAGATGTTGTAGATTTTTCTATCTCCTATCACACAATTGATTTCAGAAGATATAGAAGCCTCCTAGAGACAACCTATGGGTTGATAGGATACCAGCACCTAAGGCATCCAAGAGGAGTGCTTTTGAATATTATCTAAAGGCTTTCTATTGCACTTCATATGTCACATAATTGGTTCAATATCCCTTCACCAAGGTAAACTAAAGAAAACACATAGGTCTAAATAAACATTGGTAGATATGGCTAATATCAAAGAGAAATGTGTTGGTTCTGGTGGTCGACACACAACAATGCACCATTTAACATTGTAATTGTAGTATAGATGAACATGAGGAAGGAAAGGAGAGAAATTGATGTAGAGGGTTGGACATAACACATAATCCTAAGCAACAATTTGCAACATAAATACGGAAGAGTGAGGAGGTGAAAATGCAGAAAAGGTGGAGCATGAATTAAGGTCTCAAGCTCTATGCCTCATGAATACATTTTTCATCAATTAGCATAAGTAAATTTGTGCTTACATACAAGTACTGTAGGATATCAAATAACACAAGTAAATCTTTGATTACATAGGTACTACAGGCTATCAAATAACACAAGTAAATTTGTGTTTACACAGGTACTTCTCACTACTTAGCAACATACATACAACCATGAAAGAGTGAAACTGACAACTTCATAACACAATTTCAGAAGAGGAAATACATACATGAAATGATATACAAAGGGGAAAACATATTGCTCATTGTTCCTCACACGAATATTTGAATTGATTCTCACACAAGGGATCAACGCTGTAAAAAAAATCCATATCTTCAAACTCACGGCCAGCAAAGCCAGCGTGAAGCCAGCAAAGCCTGCAAATCAATATAAATGCTTTGTAGGAGCCAGTGTGAAGCCAGCAGTAGCTAGCAAGAAGCCAGGCCAACGTGAAAACCAACGTGACCCAGTTAGGAACCCACGTGGAATTTGCCAGCCTGAAAGTTGATAGAATGAAAGTGAATGAAGGTGTTAATTGTTTTTATCTCTGCGTACACACTGGTTTTTGGTGTTGTGTGTTTTTACATTTCACAGATAATATACGCATTGGCTTTAAACATTACGTGTGCTTTTTCACATTAAAAAAATATATATATATAAGCATTACCTCCATTCACTTTGTAATTCATGTTTAATATTTTCACAAAGTTCTTCTAAATGAATGAGTTTAAAAGAAATTAAAAAAGAATTAATGTGAATGGAGTGATAAGGATTTTTCTCTTGTTTTGTTTGTTTGTAATTTGTAAATTGGAGAGATAAGGAATTTTCTATTATTTGTAAAATAATATTTTTGGAGAAATAAGATGAGTTGGGTAATTTTTCAAAGAAGTGTTTTTTATTTAAATTTGGGTTCATCGCATTGTAACTCAAAGTAATTTTACTTTGAGGTGGGGTAACATTTTTTTACCAGGATTTGCAAGAGCATTGTAAAAGTCAAATTTTGAAAGTTACCTTGTAAATATTTGAGAAATTGACTAGAGCCAAGTGCAAAGCTCAATCATTTTTCTCCTATTTCAACGACTATACCAGGGTCTTGATATTTTTTCTTAGCCTGATTTTTGGTGTGAAGCTTCAACACTACAATGTCAAAGTTGATTAATTTGTTTTCTGATTCCGACAAACTTGAAGGCACAAAATCTTACAAAACATGGCAACACCTCATCGAAAGCACTCTCATTTATAATAAACTTTGTCATGATATATGTGAAGGTGATATTAAGCCAAATAACCCACAGATGCAATTGCACTAGCAAAATGGGAAGTTAAGAATGCCAAAGCATTAGCTCTCATTAAATCCTCTGTTAATGATGAAATGTATGTCCATATAGCAAATGCTACAGATGCATGGTCTACTTTGCTAATTTTTAAAGACTTATTTGATACTCAGCATGAATCAAAGAAAGTTGATCTACAATTAAAATTGTTGCAACAAAAATTGACTGAAGGTGGCGATGTCCTTGAATACATCTCCATACTTAAGAATATTAAGCAGGAAATCATTAATGTTGGTTTTCAAGCAGTAGATGATAGTTTTATGGTCACAGTTTTAATTGTTGGACTTCCATCTTCCTACACACATTTTTTGGAAACTCTGCAATTAACTAAAAAGTTAGAGAAGCTAAAGTTTGATGAGCTCTTGGAAATGTTGACCCAACATGATCAAACCTTTGCGAAGAAAAAGAAGGTAGGTGAAGATGTCTTTTTCATAGAGGCCAGCACTAGTAAATCATCAACTAACAGTTCTAGAAATAGAGGCAGAGGGAATTTCAATCAGAATCAAGCAGTACATAATGTACAAAGTCGAGGTCGAAGCCAAAGCAGAGGAAACAACTTTAATAGTGGCAACAGTTCAGGCAGGAGTAATTTTCAAGGCAAAGGAAACAGTCAAGGAAGAGGTTATTATCAAAGAAGAGAAAATAATAATCAAGGTAGGGGAAAACCTCAAAACATAAGTCAAATCAGAGGCAGAGGACAGTCTCCGAGAAGAGGAAGAGACTTAAGTCAAATTGTGTGTCCAAGATGTAACAAAGTTGGACATTATGCTAAAGATTGTCGAACTTCTATTGATAAAATCCCTAAGTTTCATCAGCACTCAACACAATTTGCAAATGATCAAGATGATGATAGTTCAGAATATGTCTTTACTTCTTCGTCGACATTACAACTTTCCTCCCATCTTAAAAGTGATTATGAAGATGCTTGGATCTTGGATTCAGGGGCAACTCAGCACATGACTTGTCGACGTGACTTCTTTTGGAATTTTCAAGATTGCCAACTTAATTCCATCTTTCTTGCAGATGATACAAAACATACTCCTTATGGAAAAGGTGCAGATAAAGTTTCTCTCCCTGGCATTGGAGAAAAATTTGATTTCAAATGTATGGTATGTACCAACCTTTAAGAAAAATTTGTTATCTTTAGTCACGATTCGACAAGTAGGACATCAGGTAATTATGGAAGATGGCTTAGTCAAGATTAATTCAGTCAAACAGAGCTTGCAAACTGTGATGACAAGTTATGAAGATGGAAAATTATTAAGGATGAAAGGGACAGTTATTCCAAGGCATTCTGACTTTGTCGGGGCAGTGACTACAGGAATTTCACCTATAAGATTATGGCATGTAAGATATGGACATTTAAATTTTGATAGTCCTTCTCAATTGCAAAACCAAGGGATGGTTAAGGGACTTCCAACTTTCAAAAAGGAAAAAGCAAAATGTCAAACTTGCATTTATGGAAAACAAAGTCGAGAAAGTTTTCCAACAATTTCATGGCGTGCAAACAGGCTGCTACAACTAGTTCACAGTGATGTTTATGGACCACTACAAACTTCATTCGGTGGTTTCAAATATTTCTTACTATTCATTGAAGATTTCAGTAGAATGACTTTGGTTTATTTCTTGAAGCAAAAGTCAGAAGCATTTGAAAAGTTTAAAAAAATTCGCCAACTTGTTGAAAATGAAGTCAAAGAAAAGATAGGCACTCTTAGGACAGATAATGGGGGGAATTCACTTCAAATGAATTCAAAACTTATTGCAGTGATAATGGCATAGAAGACATCTTACAAATGTTTACACTCCACAGCAAAATGGAGTAGTAGAAAGAATGAATCGCACCTTGTTAGGAATGGAAAGAGCTATGTTAACTTTCAAAAAGTTAAGTCCAACATATTAGGCAGAAGCAATTCATACAGTTGTCTACTTAAGAAAAAGATCTCCAACTCCTTCTTTAGACAGAATCACACCTTATGAAGCTTGGTTTAGTTTCAAACCTCGAGTTAAACATATTAGGGTTTTTGGATCAATATGTTATGCCTTAGTTCTGAAATAAAAAAGAACTAAGCTTGACTCAAGAAGTTTGAAATGCACAATGATTGGATATTCTGATGAGAAGAAAGGGTACCATCTTTTGACCAATGGAAAATTTATTGTGAGCAGGGATGTAATTTTTGATGAAACAGAGAGTAAGAGTGTTGAAGAAATCGAAAGTCTTCTTCAAAAGTTAGAAACTAAAGGCAATCAAAGAAAAGGAAATATGAAAAGTCAACCAACTTCACCAAAATGGTATGAACTTGATTTTCCTTCATCTGAAGATGATTCATCCAGTCCATCTACTTCAACAACACCCTCTAGATCTTCTAGCAGTTCCTCTGCATCTCCAAGCAGCAGCAGTTCTTCAGACAGTGATTCTCCACCTCTGGAATCTTCAACTGATCGACGAACATCAGTTTACATTAATCCTCTTTACAATGATGGTGACTTTTCAGAATCTCAAATAAGTGAGCATCAACTACCAAAATGGGCAGTTCAACTTTTGAAAGATGTAAGGCCTAATGAGAAGAATAAAACAGGAACAAGGAAGTCACATAGCAGTGAAGGAAATTTTGCCTTGCTAGCAAATGATTTTACTGAACCTTCCACATACAAAGAAGCAGTAAAACATAAAGAATGGAAACAGGCTATGATTGAAGAATATCGAGCAGTAATTGATAACAACACTTGGAAACTTGTTGATTGTCCTCAAAATGTTAAACCCATAGGATGCAAATGGGTTTATAGAATTAAGTACAACCAAAACGAAGAACTTGAAAAGTATAAAGCAAGACTTGTGGCTAAAGGTTTTGTGCAGCAGGAAGGCATTGATTATGAGGAAACTTTTTCTCCTACAGCTAAATGGAGCACCATCTTATTAACACTTGCATTGGCTACTCAGAAAGGATGGAAAGTTCATCAAATGGATGTAAAAAGTGCTTTTCTCAATCGGGATTTACAGGAAGAAGTATATATTACACAACCACCAGGTTTTGAAATTGAAGGGCAAGAACATAGAGTCTGCAAATTGATCAAGGCTTTATATGGGTTAAAACAAGCTCCCCGAGCTTGGTATGCAAAAATGGATGAATACCTTAGGAAAGTTGGTTTTCAACGAAGTGAATCTGATGATACTTTGTAAGTGTGACAAGGGGGTAGATATTTGTTGATTCTTGTTATGTATGTAGATGATTTGATCATTACTGGAAACAATTATGATCATATTGCACAGGTGAAAACGGAGTTACACGCAGGTTTTAAGATGACAGATTTGGGAATACCTCACTACTATCTTGAAATGGAGTCTTCCAATGTCCACATCATATGTTCATTTCTCAGATTAAGTATGCAGCAGAGGTTCTTCATCGATTTGGAATGCAGGATTGCAAGCCCGTTCTTACCCCCATGGAGTAAAACTTGAAACTTTCAAAATTTGAAGGGGGGGAAATGGTGGACAACACTACTTATAGACAGTTGATTGGCAGCTTGATTTATTTGACAAACACTCGTCCTGATCTATCTTATGCAGTTAGTATTCTTTCACGTTTTATGCAGGAACCACGAGACAGCCACTGGAATGCAGCCAAGAGAGTTCTTTGATATATCCAAGGAACAAAAGATTTTGGTCTTCCTTACACAAAGACTAAAAACTTTGTACTTGGTGGATTTTCGGATGTCGGCTTTGCTGGAAGTATTGATGATCGAGCATAAACATCAAGTTATTTAATGAGCATGGGGTTAGCAGCAGTGTCTTGGAGTTGTAAGAAACAAGCTACAGTGGCCACTTCTTCAGCAGAAGTAGAGTACATTTCAGCATGGGAAGTAGCATGTGAAATTGTGTGGTTGCACAAAATTTTGCAGGACTTGGGCATTTCTCAGGCAGAAGCTACGTCATTATTCATTGACAGTCAGTCAGCCATTAAGCATAAATTGGGGCCTCTAGAATGCAGAAATTGGGAACCCTGTTTAAGTGCTTCTTCCCTCTATTTATAAGGGAAGGGGAGCTTTGAACAACAGTTACAAAATATCTTAGTCGAGCTCCAGCTATCTAATCGACTATATGTCTAGGCGTGTGAAGGTTCTGCTACCCAAAATGATTACAATCAGATTTGATTTTTTTCTTGAAAATGCAAAAATTACAGAATAATAGACATAAAGAAAACTGAATGATGGTTGAGGAAAATATCTCCCAGACATTCCTTTGATGGCCTCTGATCTAGCCACATATTTTCCATGATGTTCCTCTTTAGTTGTTTGGCCAATTCACCTGTCGCTTTCACCTTAACTGCTTGAATTCCCCACTCTCTAGAGTTGGGAGCGATCAACTGTCGATTGCTTGCCACAACGCATAAATGGAGATTGACCTGGCAGTCTTTCATTTCCTGACTCTGTGGAGCTCCATGCTGAGAAATTAATTCTCAGGTGACCTGCAACTGCTTCCTGAGTCCCATACCTCCATTTACTCACTCAACACGTGTGTCAGAGCACAAAGATGGCTTGTATCATAACTTCCAACATCAAGAAACACAGGAAACAAAGATGGGAGTAGGATTTGATTACAATAATGTGGGATAACAATTGTTTTACTTTGGAAGATAAAACAATACACATTATTAACTCTGCACAATTTTTAAATGGAAACACTTGAGATGAACATGTTATTCCATCAGCGCATTTATTTGGTCATGAAAAAGTTTGAATTTTGCATTTGGCACTGATTTTCCTGTTGTCGGAGTTTAATTGACTGTCTTCAGGAATTCGTGTTGCTACTCTAGTTGTCAGCACAATTTTAAATTTTCAAAAATGCAATAATCCTAACATTGGCATTGTCAACACTTTAACCCTATTTATTACAAATTCGCACTGACACTCTCGTTGTCACCGCTTTTAAATTTTTTTAAACTAAATAATGTGATAACAGTGTGCTTCACGGGGATGTTGCCATTCATGGATGACAGCAAGAACCCCATTGAACATAGGCCTAATCCATTGGGATGATCCCAACTCAACAACTACAACTTGCAACCTGCGCTTATTCTGTAACTGAAAACCACACACTTCTTACTGCAAGCCAAAAACTGAAATTGAAAAACTCACTGCTGAAAAATCAATTGAAATTCATGCTTGCCCTAGCAATCTTATTGCACACAATCCTACTTTAAATTGCTAAATAATTGTCGGATCAAGTGAGCCCCAAGGGTTAGCTCAACTGGTCAAATAAGTCCCTCCCCGTTCAGGAGGTCACAAGGTCAATTCTCACCGAAGCCCTTGGGGTTAGGCCTAGCTATTGGCTGCGGGGCTTGATACCCTTGATCAAGATCAGATATTTCCATGGATGTAGCGACCACCAAGTGACCGCGGGTGTCCATGAATCACATGTGCAAAAAGAAAAAGAAAACTGTCGGATCAAGTGACACAAAAATTCCAATATAGCCAATCAAGTAGCTGCTCGAATAATGTAGCTCCTTGACTGTTTTTCAACAAAACAAAAACTGGAAAATATAACAACAATGACAACTGATAATGGAACTAGTTTTCACAGTGAAAATATGATTGGGAATGTAGTCTGAAAATTTCCTCCATATAAACAGCTACAGGATCTCTGAAATCATAAAAACCACATCTTGTCTGATGATCTAATTGTTCCTTTTCCTTCAACTGTGAATTGTCAAGCTCATTATTAATGTCATAATATTTTACATTCTCAAAACCAAGGGGCAACAATGTAACTTTTTGCTTCTGCTTAAATGAAACTTCAAAATAAAGATCACGAAATGGAAAAATCTAGGGTAAATTCTGATCTTCTAAATATTTAATCCTGATTTCAATGTCATTGGCCAACTCTTCTAAAAAATAAATTTTATCTTTCAAGCTACATTTGCATGACTTTAAATAATAAGACAAAAATGAAGAAAAAAATTCATCCACTTCATCATCAGTGTACATATTCTTCCATTCTTTAAAACCTTGAATGGAAACAGGGTCTGCCACAAACTTTGTTTTCTCCATCCATGTTTCCAAAAAAAAAAAAAAAAAAAAAAAGATCTTATAGATTCTGCAGGTAAACCTTCAACCCAACTTTTGCACTTTTCTTGGAATGAATCATAAAAAAGTATGATAAAGGCATGTTCATATTTGACTCAAAGAAGATCAGTAAAGTCATGAAAATTTGAAATATGTTTCAAAGTCAAGCTCATATACTCTCCACTAAATTTTGGACCACTCCTCAAAAAATATTCGTCCTTGGGTAAAGGATGAGGGAAACCATGAGTTTTTAAAAAGTCCAAACATGCATACCTTGAAATGATTGTAACAACATCTAAGTCCTTCATTAGTGTGGTCGAGTCGCCAATGAATTCTTTGAGCTACAAATCTTTTTAATAGTGGAGTCATCATGAATGTTTTGAACCTCTAGATTCCTTTGAAAATGGAGTCATCAGAACAAAATCTTGTAGCCTAACTGAAATTCAAATCCTTGTTTGCTCTCAGAGATCTTATTTTAAACAATCAAATCGTTTGGGAAGAATGTATCTTTAATTCCCCAGGCAATGGTGCCAAAATGTTATCTCTTAGAGGAAACCCTGGTTGCAAGAAAACCTCTAAGGTAACCTCAAACTGCTTTGAGGTTGAAAAACTGGTGCTTTTAACCTGGAGAGGGATCTCTCCCTAAACTCAAGTACCCAAAGTCACAGTGGTAGAGGGTTAAAGGTTTTCTATAAGTCCTATGGCCAGATTTATTTAAGAAAATATGGGGTTGGTTGGACTGTAGGAAAATCTAACCATTGGGCATGGAGTCTGACCCATTCAGGCTTATATAGTCAGAGGTTCAATGAGAAAAAATTACAAAAGCGAGATAGCAACATTTCCTTTCACAAGTTTCAAGAAATTTGGAGGATGATGGAGGAAAATCAGTGTGATATATATGTAGAAAAACAAGTATGTAAATATATTAATCGTAAGAAAATGGAGCAAAACAAACATGACTTCCAATTTCACCACTTAGCATTCAGACATTGAGGAAAATATTATACCAAGAGACAAACAGGGAACTGCAACACAGGAATTTCTGCAAAACTGCTCACATAAATTGTTTTATTTATAATTATGATCACACAGTAAATACAAAATACTATATTTCAAAAATTCCAACCATTTTTCCTTCTTAAAAAATTATTTATATAGAGAGTACAATAAATAAAACAGGTTTTAGCTTATCCTTAGCTACAATCTGCTAAAAATAAAAGAGATAAAGTGTATCTATCAAATACATGCATATAGAAAACTTCTTAATCCTTTCTACTTCTAAAGATCATGATGTTTCTAGATTCATGGATGGAGATAAGGATCAGCAAGTTGAATTTGATGAGGTGGCATCCAAGTCAACAATTGTCCATGAGATTTTTCCTCACAAATTCCTGAAAATATGGTCCAGTGATCCCATCGAAATTCCAAAACCGTGATAGATTTTAAAAAACCGACAAAGGTTTTTTTAAATGGGTCCATTATAGAAAAAAACCTATTTTTGTTTTGAAATTTTTGTTTTCATTTGTTCGGAATATGATTTTGAAAATATTTACTAAAACAAGATTACAAAATCCTTAAAAGAATCCTTCAAATATCCATTCGAAAATTTGAAATGGTAACACCTGTTAGAAAATTGAGATAGGTTTTTTTAAATAGGTCAGTTCCAAACAAAAATTTCTTTCGGTTTTGAAAAATTCTTTATCATTTGTTTGGAAACTGTGTCTGAAATTACTATGTTGTACAGGAAAAATAGTCTAAAAAACAGAGTTTTTGTCAAGTAAAAACTAATATGCTTTGGCACCCTTTCCCTTTGACTGTTGAGATTGTATCATAACTTCCACCATCCAAAAACACAGGAAATAGAGATGGGAGTGGGATTTGATTACAAGAATATGGGATAAGTATTGTTTTACTTCGACAGATAAAACAATAAACACGATTAACTCTGCACAACTTTTAACTCATGGTAATATATGTACTTCCATCATCCGGAAACACTTGAGATTAAATATTTTGTCGGAGTTTAATTGACTCTCTTTGGAAATTCTCATTGCTACTCTGGTTACAAGCACAATTTTAAATTTTCAAAACTGCAAAAACGTTGACACTGTCATTGTCAGTGCTTTAACCCTGTTTATTGCAAATTCGTGTTGACACTCCCATTGTCAACACTTTTAAAAAAATTCAAAATAAACAATGTGATAACATGGGGTCAACTAAGAACTCCCTTAGGAGAAAGTGAGAGGTTGTAGGGTGATATCTATGGTACTCCACCACTAATCCTAGAATATCTACATAATGCCTTACACAATCCAAGAGATTCAAAGGAATAATCTCCAACATAAATCTTCTTATTGTTTTTAAGAAGGGATTTGTCTAGAAATAAACTAAGAGATTGCACCAACACTGCTAGAAAAGTACAATTACACTTAATAATCATCCATGAACAAATCCAACATGATTAGAGAGAACATTTACTCATAAAATCAAGATCATCCATAAACCCTAGCCATGAAAATCCATAGAAGTTGCAAGATCATCAACAAACCTATCTCGAGCAGAAGTTGTTTTGGTTATCCTTCCATGGCCTTTTAGAATAGAAAAAAGTAGAAAAGCAGTGAAATATCTCCACAAGTAGCAATGATTATACAATTGAGGAGGGTTCCGATTATTTATATCAGAGATCTAACACTTCACTATCCACTAATAGCTTTAAAATCTTAAAATAATGTCTTTATCTCGTACAAACCCCATAAATAAGGCAATAATACATACAAAATATATGATTCAAGAGTGGTTGGATCTCAAGATCTCGAATGATGCATCATAAATGAAGAGTAATGCTCAAAATATCGAGTCGTCCTCCTCAAATATGTGCTATTAGGTCGCACATGTGGGAGAAATTCTCTTTATGAGTGGAAAACTCAGTCGAAGTGGCAAGTAATGGCTCCAAAAGTCACAATGTATCATCTTCAAGGGTCACAATACAAAACAAAGTGCACTTATACCTAGTTTCTAATGTACTCTTTTGCATGTGCGCAAAAATTACCTAGGGAACTATGCAGGAAGCCAAAAAAATGGGTTTTTGAGCCATGGGATTTTAGGAATTTCATTCTATTTGGGATAGTTTGGGTTCTAGCCTCGCAAGGGGATGCTTTGGAACACATTTATTGTAACACCCTCATCCCATATATACCCAAGTAACCATCCAACCGAGGTAAACATGTGACGAGAGGCTACTATGATATGATTCAAACTCCTAGGTATCCTTAAGGAAGTGGAATTGATGGAAACCCATCAAACATACCTTCCACATAAACAAAAACACTCCCAGAAGCCATCCCAACCACACAACTATCATGCCCCTGGGTCCCACTAATTTTTTAAGCTATTAAACCTCTAGACACTCCCACGCTATGGGCATGCCAGCATCCAGAGAACTCTGAACACTCCCACAAGCTTGCATGTCTGCATCTAGGGACTATTTCCAGCAGACCTGTGCCAGAGTCCACGAGATTTAAGGCACTTTTCAAGCCCATAATTTCAGCCACTTCCAGGAACTTGTTATAACTTCTGGAATCCATTAAACACATGATGAAAAGACTAATAGACCAAAAACTAACTCTAGGACTAGGCCTAATCATCCCCAAATGGGGTTGACATTCTGTCAAACACTTGGAATTAATGCAATCTACAGGTCTAGGATACAAGACAAAGCATGAATGACTGAAAACTCTTATGGGACATGACAAAAAGGATATTTTCCCTTGAATTGTTATGACATCAATTAGGTCTTGAATCCATCATTTTAAAAATTACAAGTAAATACATGAAATAACCATGACATGAACCAATCAAGTAACCATGCTTATAACCAACATAAAACCAGGGAAATAACAATGAGATAACAACCATTAATCCACATATAAACAAGTACAGAATCAAGAGAAATTAGCTTTTATTAAACATAGGCAACTCTGACCAGGTTCGGGACTTCCACGTACCACCTAACTGTAGACATCTATTGATCCTACAAAGCCACCAAAATTTAATGATCCACATTTCAAATGTTTGGGGAATCATCAGGAAGTTGAGGCACTTCAGCTTCCGCTGGTGGTTATTTCAAGTTCTCACGTTCCTAATGAGACCCCTGAACCAATTCAAATTAGGGTTTCTACACATCATGCCCCTCTCAGCATCATCTTTCCATATGTGAGCTCATCTTGGAAAGCCTCTCATTAGAGTGATTTTTCTCTAAGCAAATCTTTCCACCACATTTCAGTTGATATGCATCAACCTCTATACCCTAATTTGTTTGTTGAAGGGAGTGCACTCGTCATTGCCTTAAATCTTTTTTATTATCGCCTAGTCATCACAGGTTGTGAACAGGTACAAGCATATGATGTCTTACAATATCCTATATGGGAAGGTGCCAATCACCTGACCTCTCCTCTTCCTGAGACTCTTTCAGTTGAATCAATTAATTCTTGGGAATCTAAATAATTTGATCTGTTGAGCTTCCAATCTATCAATATTCAAACATCTTATCCAATCCACAATATTTTCACTGATAGTTGTCTTATCACAGCTAATGATAACCATCTACATCCACCTACAAATCATGCGAAGCTACCGATATTTGATGGTGTGTCGTTTTAAGGTTCAGAGATTTGTTAGGACGATGAGGCACTTAAGCTTCTGTTGATGGTTATGTCAGGTCCTCATGCCCTTAATGAAATCTATGGACAACTTCAAACTAGGGCTTCTAAAATTAGGGTTTTTGATCGGATTGAAGGATCTTATCTGGTGAATTCCTTTACTAGCAGGTAGCATCTTGCCTTTACTTACATTAGACTTACGGTTAAGCATGTATGGCTGGATGATTATAAATTTCAAGTTTGTGACTCTGTTTACCAGGATTGGATTGTAGTTTTCCTTGAATGGTCTTTTCTGCTACGTTTCCCTGTAAGTAGACATGACTTTCTTGTTGTTATGCATGTTTCACAGGTGAGGACTTTAGTTTTTGCACAACTCTTTTCACAAATTCTAATCATTGTCATCCTTTTTTTTGCAGGTCGAGAACTGTTGTGGTGGCTACATTGGAAGTTTGATTTCACATGACTCGACCTCCTCAATGGTTAAATTAGGGTTTAGGGTTTAGGCTAGTTAGGTTTTAGGTTTTGGTTATTAATTTACTAATTGAAGTTTTCTCCTTAGCATTTGCTTTATGGTTTGAATTTTTTATGTTTCGTTTTCCTTACTATATGTAGTTTACTTTCCTACATGTTTATTTTGCACTCATGCCCTTGCATTTGTTTGTTGTCGCATGGAATTCATGAAATCTCTGCATATGCATTACAATGGTCTTTTAATTGCAAAATAGTTTATCTCTTCTTCGCATAGCATTGCATTGCATCATAGATCATGCCTGTTGCATTATATCATGCATCTCTCTTCTTGCTTGGCATACACTCACCTTTGACCTAACCTGACATATTCCTGTATGTTGCATGCCAATCCATGGGCCTTCACGAACCTGAAGCCTTCAAACCTTTGGTACTGTGACTGGATTCCTCACACCCTTTTGCACATGCTCAAACCTTAAAGTGATTTCTTTGACCTCTTCGCACATGTTGAAACCCTTAAAAAAAAAAAGCCCTAATGATTGCGTACAATTGTAATGGTTACTCCAATAGGTAGCTTCTCTTATAACCATTCATCAAATTTTCATCCTGGATATCTCTCCTACGAGTCTAATTTATTAACAGGGAAGATAAGAACAGGTTGCTTATAGGGAACCCTAATCAGTTTGGACGATCTATACCCATATCCTGAACCTTGTGCTCAGCATGGTCTCGATTATTTCAATGACTTGTTTTCTTTATTCACTTGTTAACTGGAGATGAGATATGGAAGCTTGGCATGAAGGAAAACCTAAATCAGGGTATCTCTTAGTTTTTGTCAAACAAGAAACAACCTCTCTTGCTCATAAAATAAGTTGGGATCCCCCATCCGCCCTGGTGCAATGAATGCCCAGTAATAAGTGAAAATGCACACATAAAAGAAAATGAAGTTAAATAAAGGGCAAAGGATCGAGAAAGGATTCCTACGCAAATAGGTAATGCAACAAATTTATCGGGGCACTCATCAGGCTCACTAGTAGCGGAGCAACGTTTGTGATTTCTTGGAGTGACTCCACTGGGGTACTCTCCAAGCCCACTGGCCGAGAAACACCAGAGGCGTAGCTACCAAACATTACACAAAACTCAGATATAACTAGATGTATGCCTTGGTATCTTAGGTAGAGGAGGAAAAGGTGAAGAATTTCTACAACTCCACTAGAGTAGTTGAAGTAGGGAAATAAGAATACCTACCAAAGGTAACAAATGTCCCAGATAATCAAGAGGGAGGAGACCATGAGGGAATGGATATTCAAGAAAAGGTTGAATTGAAGATAAAGCAAGAGCAAGAAGCCAAAATATAATGGAATAAGAAACTCAAAGACGACATGGGTGAAAAGAAGATAGTCGAATAAGAGAAGAAGAAGAATAAAGAGCAAGAGGAGGCACAAAAGAAGCAACATGAAGATGAAGCAAGACAAAGAGAGGAGAAGTAAAAAAAACAAGAGGCATTGAAAAAGAGGAAAGAAGCATTGATAAATAGAAAATAAGAAGAAACTTTAAAGAAGTAACAGTAAGAGGAAGAGCATAAAAGAAAACAACTTGAGGAAGAGGAGATAAAGAAAAAGGAGGGAGAAATGGAAAAAGAATTAGAAAAAGAGTTAATTTCCAAAGAGCTAACTGAAAAGTATAAGGAAGAAATCAGATCAAATAATGTGGAATTTGAATCAATAGTAGCTACCTTGAACATTTGACCTCCAACTCCCCTCATAGGAGGACATCTCCCACTTAGTGATATGGGTATCATGGCACCAGGAGAATAAAGGATCTTAGAAATCTCAAACTTCACTTTCGACTAGTTCAAGCATAATATAACTCAAGAGAGGAGAAAATACTATCCTAATGAGCCATATCATCCTATCTCCATCAATCTAGAAAGAGATATTGTTGCATACACAAGAACCAACCCTAAGGCAATAAATTCAGTAGGCATGGAATTTTCAGTCACAACTGAGAAGAACATTGATTATCTATCTCTATAAGTCGAAAGTTTGAAGAAAGATTTGTCTATTGCACAACAACAAAATGAAAAACTCCTCATAGAGAATCAAAGTGTGTCCACTATAGGCTCTAGTAGGGATGGTTTGCAATCTGCAATTCTTGAGGAGTTGAAGGAACTAGATGGAATTATGAAACAAGTGTATGAAGAAATGATAATACTATAGTGGCATATTTGTTTGAGATATAAAATGAGTTGAAATAAAGGGGGAAGATACTAAAACTTGCTCACTTGGCTATAGATTTCATTAAAGAATGGGGCACTAAATACCCCAATGCACCGGAAGAATTGCCTAAGAAGGGTAAGATAAAAGTTGAGATACATAGAATAGAAGTGAAACTGCTTGTGCAATCCCATGAATAACTAAGATACAACATAGTTAATATGATATCAACCTATCTAAAATTTCACATTGGATTAAAGGCTCTCGTTAAAGTACACAAGGTACCTTCCATTGGTGTACCTAGAGAAGTGAATCCTAGAAAAGAAATCAAGCGAGAACTATGAGAAACATTGGATGTCATAAAGTGTGCTAGTGTTCAAGAAGACTTAGAAGTGACTAAGGAAGTGATTCATCAAAATGTTGCAGAGCCCGCCAAGTTGCATACCAAATTAACAATGTTTTGGAACGAGTTGCAAGTGGATTGAAAGACAGTACTGCTAGATGCTTCAAAGTGCAGAATAAGAAATGACCGAGAGTTAGAACAAAAGGTGAAGGACTTAGTCGCTAAGTATGAGGCATGGTATGAGTATGTTACTATAATACTTAATATCAAAGTGCCAGAGCTACTCATTACACAAATTTGCACATGACTGCCTTTTTTGCATAATTTTGGCTATAATTTTGTAAACAATAATTTTTACAGTTGGAAAAGTGAAAAGAAAATGAAAAGACACATAGAAATCAAAAAGTCACATAGAAGTTGAAGAGTCACGAGGGAAGCCCAATAGTCATAAGGGAGGTGAAGGGTCACCTCACTCTTTATAAATACACCCTCATGGTTAAAGCAAGGAGACTTTTAGCTTTGGTTTCTCTTATAAGCATGGTGTAGAGAGGTTGTTATTCTTCTGAGAAGCAAGTAGTATCTTTCATGTTCCACTATTGGATTGAGTGAGTGCTTCTTGTAATTGTGCATTTCAACACTTCTAATTAATCCTTAGAAGCTCTTTGAGCCAGACAATTGTTTCACACATATATCATAAGGCATTATAAGACTCTTCTTATAATGGTTGATGGTATGTGTTTACATTCATATGTGTTGAATAAAAAAACTACTTTGTTATATCTAGCACAAATCTTATTTTAAATTGTAATACATTTATGCTTTAATGATTGTTGTTGGTTGTAAACTATTTTCCAATCAATTAACGATTCTCTTCTTTACATGTATCTTTATTAGAGTAATGCTAACTTTCTTTTGGTGAAGGTTCATGTTATTCATCTTGTTTGTAGTAGTGTTTTATACACATTGTTTGTAAGTATTTCACAAAGCTATCATTACTTGTATTTATCAAAAGTGATAATGGTTTCTCATATTGTTGTTTATTTGTGCCAAATCATATCATAAAGTAAGCAAGATGGCTACAGGGCCAATGTACCGGATGAGACTCATACTCTAAATGGTGTAGGTTCTAGTTGCGACTTTACACCAGGGAGATCCCATATCATTGGTGTAATATCGAGGCATGTTAACAAAACCAATAACTAAAATCATGTTGGGTGTGGACCCTGATTATCTTCTATATTCAAAGGTTTCAGCTGGATGTATACCCCGGGAAGATTATACACCCCTCCACGTGGGGGGGTGCGAGGGGGACTTGTCCCCCCCGTGGGGGTTCGGGGGAGCCGATCCCCCATGGCTGGGGGATCCAGGGGCCAGCGATCCCTCGACGGGGGATTGGGGGCAACGCCCCCGAAGCTAAAAACAAATGTAAAATTGCCTTGTAAAAGTATAGTAATTTATAGTCAATCTGGGTTGTTCATTAGGCGGATGATCTGACGGTAGAAGTTATGTTTAGTTTAGGGTTTTTTCCCTAGAAGGCAACCCTTCGCTATATATGAGGGAATTGTATTGCATCTATGAAGATCTGTATTCTGAGTGAGGAAGAGAGAAGAGATTGAGAGCGAAGAGGGAGTTATAGCGAATCTGTTGTAGGTTGTATCTCTTCAGTTTGTTGGATAATATAATAAAAGGACTCGTTGTTTCTTCATGGACATGGCCCAAACTGGGTGAACCACATATATCTGCGTCTCTCTTGTTTTATGCATTTTCTGTGTTTATATTTTTGCAATATTTTATGTGTTCCATTTCTCTATAATATATAATTTTCTAATAATTGGTATCGAAGTCGAAGGTCTATTTGGCTGATAAACTCGCAGGAGAGAAGGGTTCCTGGTTCGAGTGGGAGCAATGGCGGAAGATGGTAGGTTTAGGGTTGAAAAATTCAACAACCAAAACTACCAGTTGTGGAAGATGCAGATGGAACATTATCTGTATTAGAGAGGTCTGTACCTACCATTGAGTGGAAAGACAAAGAATTCGACGAGTATGACAGACACAGAATGGGATATTCTCGACAGAAAGGCATTTGGAACAATACGGTTGTGCCTAGTGGCATCGGTAGCGTTTAATATTTCAAAGGAAACAACAACAGAGGGTTTAATGTCGGCATTGGCCAAACTATATGAAAAACCCTCAGCCTCAAATAAGGTATTTCTTATGAAGCGTTTATTTAATATAAAGATGTCCGAAGGTGGATCTATTGCAGACCATTTAAATGATTTTAATACAGTTACAAGTCAGTTAAGTTCTGTAGGGGTAAATTTTGATGATGAAGTTAGGGCTCTGTTATTTCTGTGCTCATTACCAAAAAGTTGGAATGGCTTAGTTATGGAAATTAGTAACTCTGTCTCTGGATCTAGTACTTTAAAGTTTGATGATGTTGGCGGTGCAATCCTTAGCGAGGAACTGCGACGGAAAAGCTCCGGTGAGACATCAGGCAATGCTTTGACTGCAAAGACTAGGGGAAGAAAAATGGAAAGAGGAAAGAGCCCAGGATATCGCAGTAAGTCAAGAAAAGGCAAATCCAAGTCCAGATCGGGGATAGTGTGCTGGAAATGCGGGAGGAAAGGACACCTGAAGAAAGATTGCAAGTCTTAGAAGGGAAAAGAAGGAGACACGCAGCAAGAAACTAATCATGAAGCGAATGTAATAGGTGATGTGTTACAAGATGCTTTGATTCTTCATTAGAAAAAATTATTGATGCCTGGGTGGTAGATTTAGGGGCCTCATTCCATGCCACACCCGATAAGAAACATTTTCATGATTATGTTCAAGGAGATTTTGGACAGGTTCGATTGGGTGATGATAAACCCTGTAAAATCGTTGGAATGGGTACATTTTTCATAAAACAACAGAATGGAAATCAATGGCTATTGAAGGAGGTAAGGCATGTTCCAGATCTGAAGAAAAATCTGATTTCAACAGGGCAGTTGGGAGGTGAAGGTTGCCTAACTACTTTCACAGATAAAACCTGGAAGGTCACTAAAGTATCCCTGGTAATAGCGAAAGGAGGAAAGTTTGGTAAATTGTATTTATGCAATGGTATTTCTAATTCTGTTAATGCTTTAACCTCTACCGAAGAAGATACGACATTGTGGCATCATAGGCTCGGGCACATGAGTGAGAAGGGGTTGCAGATTCTTCACTCAAGAAATTTGTTGCCAAGTTTGAAGCATATTGATTTAAAATTCTATGAGAATTGTGTTTATGGAAAACAAAAGAGAGTCGGATTTCTTAGAGTTGGGAAAGAAAAGAAGAGCGAAAAATTAGAGCTTGTGCGTACAGATGTATGGGGACCTGCTCAAGTATCATCTCTTGGTGGCTCTCGTTACTATGTTACTTTTATTGATGATGCAACCAGAAAAACCTGGATTTATTATATTCGAAATAAATCTGATGTATTTGATACTTTCAAGAAATGGAAAGCTTTGGTTGAAAATGAGACAGGAAAAAGGTTGAAGTGTCTCAGATCAGACAATGGAGATGAATATTGCAGCAAAGAGTTTGATAGGTATTGTTTTGAGAATGGAATTCTCAGAGAGAAGACAGTTCCAGGAACACCACAAGCAAATGGTGTGTCAGAAAGGATGAACAGGACGATCATGGAGCGTGCAAGGTGCATGAGATTTCATGCAAAATTGCCTTTACAATTTTGGGCAGATGTTGTAGATATTGTTGTTTATCTAATAAATGGAGGGCCTTTAAGTTCCTTGGATGGTGGTATTCTAGAGGAGGCATGGACAGGTAAAAAGGTAAACTGCTCTTTTTTAAAGACTTTTGGTTGTGAAGCCTTTGTCCACATTAATAAAGAAAATGGAACAAAGCTTGAGGCAAAATCAAAGAAATGTACCTTTATTGGATATGGTGTTAATGATTTTGGTTATCGCTTATATCATTATGAAAATCACAAAATCATTAGGAGCAGAGATGTAATATTCAATGAAAAGGTCTTGTATAAAAATCAGTTGCAGGAAAAGAAACAGGAAAAAGAAAATAGAGAATACACAGTGCTTGACGATATCACAGGAAAAGTGATGGTTCCTGAAAATCATAATGATCAATAGCTAGAACAACAACCACAACAGCAACAAGCACCTCAAACACCTGAAAGTGGTCTTAGAAGATCTACCAGGATAAGTAGACCCCTTGAACAATACTCTCCTTCATTATATTATGTATTGTTGACTGATTCTGGTGACGCAAAATGTGATGAAGAAGCAGTGCAGGTAGAAACCAGGAAGAAGTGGGAGCAAGCCATGAAAGAAGAGATGGACTCCTTAGCACATAACTAGACTTGGGACTTAGTCACATTGCTTGCAAGTAAAACAACATTGTAGAATAAATGGGTTTACAAGTTGGAGGAAGAATATGGAGGTAGAAAAAGGTATAAAGCTAGACTTGTGGTGAAAGGGTTTGCACAGAAAAAGGGTATAGACTTTGATGAGATATTTTCTTCTGTTGTTAAAATTACTTCAATCAGAACTATTTTAAGTCTAGTAGCAGTTGAAGATTTGCATCTTGAGAAGTTAGATGTAAAGACAACTTTTCTCCATGGGGATTTGTAGGAAGAGATATATATGCAGCAACCACAAGGATATGAGGTAAAAGGGAAGGAAACACTAGTGTGCAAGTTGAAGAAGAGCTTGTATCGCTTGAAACAGGCTCCAAGGCAATGGTATCTAAAATTTGATAGGTTTATGTCTAAACGAGGTTATACTAGATGTCACTCTGACCATTGTTTTTATCTCAAAAGGAAAAATGATGGAAGCTATATTATATTGTTATTGTATGTAGATGACATGCTTGTTGTAGGTTCTAACATACAAAAAATAAATGTGCTCAAAAGAAAATTGGCAAACTCATTTGCAATGAAGGATTTGGGTGCTACAAAACAAATCCCTGGTATGAGAATAACTAGAGACAGGAAGAATCACAAATTAACATTGTCTCAAAGTGAGTACATAGAAAAGGTGTTGAAAAGGTTTAATATGCAGAATGCAAAACCAATTAGTACAACTTTGGATAGCCATTTCAAATTAAGTAAGGAGGAGTGTCCCAAGACTGAAGAAGAAATGGCTCATATGTCTAAAGTTCCATATGCATTAGCAGTTGGAAGCTTAATGTATGCAATTGTCTGCACAAGGCATGGTATTGCACATGCAATGGGAGTTATAAGAAGGTACATGAACAATCCAGGAAAAGAACATTGGATGGTCATGAAGTGGATTCTCAGGTATTTGAGAGGTACCACAAATCAAACATTATGCTTTGGTGGTTCAAACATTGCTCTAGAGGGATATGTTGATGCAGATATGGTGGGTGACAAAGATAACAGGAGGAGCACAACAGGGTTTGTGTTTACTTTAGGTGGAACAACTATTAGTTGGGTTTCAAAACTCCAAAGTGTTGCTGCACTCTCAACAATAGAAGTAGATTATGTTGCTACTACAGAGGCTAGTAAAGAAATGATATGGTTACAAAGGTTTTTGGATGAATTAGGTAAGAAGTAGGAGTTGGGCAGGTTATACAGTGATAGCCAGAGTGCCACACATCTTGCAAAGAACTTTGTGTTTCATTCCAAGAATAAACATATAAACTCAAGTACCATTTCATACAGTCATCATTGGAAGATGGACAGTTGAAGCTGGAAAAGATACACACTAGCCAGAGTCCTACAGATATGTTAACAAAAGTTGTAACCTAGGAGAAACTAAGAATCTTCTTAGTTTCAATTGGTCTTCAAGTATGATGAAGAAGATGAGAAATAGCCAGGTCCAAAGTGGAGTCGTTGTCCAGCAGATGAAGCAGCGATGGAGTTGCTACAATTAGTCTCCAAGTGGGAGATTGTTGGGTGTGGAGCCTGTTTATCTTCTGTATTAAAAGGTATAGCCGCATTGGACCCATTTCGTAATGGGGTGGAAATGTCACCTGTAAAATATTCACTGCAAGGGGGTCCAGGGGGGGTGGATGCAACCTTTGGGAGACCCCCCTACTGGGGGGAATAGGGGTAGCGCCCCCAAAGCTAAAAAAATATGTCAAATTTCCTTGTAAAATTTTATAATTTCGTAGTCAATCTGGGCCATTCATTAGGCAAAGATCAGACAATAAAAGTTATATTTAATTTAGGGTTTTTTGTCCTATAAGGTAACCCCTCACTATATATGAGGGAATTGTATTGCATCTATGTAGATCTGTATTTCGAGTGAGGAAGAGAGAGGAGATTGAGAGCAAAGAGGGAATTACAGTGGATTTTCTATAGTTTGTATCTCTTCAGTTTGCTGGATAATATAAAAGGAAGGACTAACTATTTCTCTGTGGACATAGCCCAAATTAGGTGAACCACATATATATGTGTCTCTCTTGTTTTATGCGTTTTTTGTGTTTATATTTTTGCAATATTTTATGTGTTCTATTGCTCTGTAATATATAATTTACTAACATTTATATCAGTTGATTAATATTTTTTTTTTTAATGCATATAATGGAGATGTGACTAGTGATATCAGAGCGTACTCAGGTTACAAAACTGAGGGCCTCTGGAAACTAATATTTGAAAAGTGTTGTGACTTATCAGTAAGGTATTAGGAGCAGTTGTTGTGAGGAGAACATGCAACACACCACACGTACCCATGATAGGACCAGGACTTCAATATTTTCTACAAACCAACTATAAAGTACGGGTGCAGCTGGGTAAGGAACCCTGCAACACCAATGTCATTTTTCTAGAAATCGTACACCAATTGAAAGGAGAGGTAGATTGGTTAAGGGTGGACAATGAAAGACTCATGCAGGAACAAGAGAAAATCATGAAGAGTCTATCAGACAAACAAAACAAGAATCCGCAAGCATCGAGCCCAAAATATGGACATATGACTGAGGAGCAAGAGTATTGAATGGAATATCTAGAGACTGAAGGAAGAGATTAAAATCAAGAGGAAAAAAATCTGACAATGCTTCAAAATACAAAACACAAAACATTGAAAAAGCAAAGTATAGAACTACAGGGGGAATTCTGGAAAATAAAATTCCCCTCATCGATGGTGAGCAAGAAGAGGCTGTTGAAGCCTGGCTTATTAATATGAATAATGATTTCCAATTATATGAGTATGACCATAAATTAAAGGCCTGCCTAGTCCTAGCTATTTTTCAATTACAAGGGAAAGCCACTCTCTGGTGGGAAGAGGAGAAGACTATGCGGGGAGTAAACGAACAGAACATAACATGGGAAAAATTTCAAAGATATTTTAAGGAAAGATATTTTACTGAAAGGATTTCTGATGAAAAAGCAAAAGAGTTTCATGATCTAAGATTGGGATAGCTAACAATGCATGAATTCATTACCAAGTTCACATCCCTACTTTGGTGTGTTCCCTACATACGAGAAGAAAAGTAAAAGGTGCAATGATTCATTAGTAGTTTACCTTTGTTCATGAAGGAGTGTCTTTAATTTGATAACCCAAAAAATATGGATGATGTTACGAAAAGCCCGAATTTGTTACGAACAAAGTAGACAAAAAGGAGATACTGGAAAAATATGGAATGTGAAAAAGGGAACTAAGTTTCCTATTGGAAACAAAGGAAAAAAATCTATCATAAATAAAGGACCCCACAAAGGATAGATAAATAGAAATCAGAACAAGAATCCAACTAGATTTAAACTCCCTAATGAATCAAAAACCAATGAACAATCAGGCAAAACTGAGGTGGAATTAGCTACAAGATCCCCAGTACAATGTTGGAGATGTGGAGGACCACACTATGTCAAAAATTGTCCCAATCGTAGAGGTAGTGAACAGATCTCTCAAATTTAGTAGGCATCCATGGTAGGGGAGGTGGCCAGAAGCATCTCAAAGATCAATGTTTCCCTTGAAGACCATCAAGTGGAATACCAATCGACCATGGTGGAATTTGAAGGTAAAATTTTTTACCAAGCTATCCCTATTTTAGTTGACCCATGAGCTACATTAATCTTTTTCAATCATTAGATAGTTGATAAGCGTTGTTTACAATCAGTCAAATTTAAAAATCCTGGGTTAATACAACTAGCCACAAGGGAAAAAAGGCGAGTGTTGGCCAAGGTCAGTAGCTATCCATTAGTAATAGCAGGTCAGTCCCTGATAATAGATGTGAATATTTTGTCCCTGGGATCATATGACATCCTTATAGGTATGGATTGGCTATAGAAACACCCATGGATGTGGCAGATATAAGATCATTCATGGGTCTGGCTAGGTATTACAGAAGATTTGTAGAGGGTTTTTTTAGAGTAGCATACCCCATAACCTCCTTGTAGAAGAAAGGGAAAGCCTTCAAGTGGACAATGGAATGTCAAAAGAGCTTCGACCAACTTAAACATTTATTAACCACTGCACCTATCTTGAGCATTGCAGACCCAAAAAAATATTACATAGTCTACATTGATGCTAGCAAGGAAGGAGTGGGTGGTGTTCTAATGTAAGAAGGCCAGATGATTGCATATGAATCACGTAAACTCAAGGAATATGACCATAAGTATTCCACGTATGACTTAGAATTAATTGATGTCATTCACGCACTAAAAATGTGGTGCCATTATCTTAAGGGTAATAAATTTCTTCTGATGATGGATCACCATAGTCTAACCAACTATTTTAAACAACCTACTTTGAATGCCAGATAGGCCGGGTGGAGCAACTTTTTAAGCTGTTTTGATTTCAAAATCAAGCATTTGAAGGGGAAAGAGAATCAAGTCGCTGACACTTTAAGTCGAAAAGTACATTGTATTTATGAAATTTCCTATAGTGAAGTACAGACCACCTTCCATGAATTGATCAAGGAAGTAACTAGATGGGACTCAAAATATCAGTCCTTATGGCAACAAGCCAAAGTTATGAATAGCCAGAAGCAATAGCTAGGATACGAAATAAACAAGGAAGTTATGATGATTTATAAAGGAAGGATATACATACCTAACCAAAAATAAGTTAAGGACTTAATTTTAGCTGAATGTCATAAGAGCCCATATGCAAGCTACCCTGGGTATCAAAAGCTGATTACAAGGCTCTTCAAATCACTAATATTTTCATGCAATATATTTTCCAATTGCATGGATTACCAAAATGTATAATCTCTGATTGCGACATAATGTTTACATCAACTTTCTGGAAGGCTTTATTTGAAGGATTAGGCACATAGTTGAATTTTAGTACAACATATCACCCTCAAATGAATGGGCAAACCGAGCAGGTGAATCAAGCGGTTGAGGACATGCTGCGGACTTATGTGATACAACAACCCTCCAAATGGGAAGACTATTTGCAATTGGTGGAATTTTCCTATAACAATGGCTATCACTCATCATTACAAATGAATACATTTGAAGTATTGTATGGACACAGGTGCCGAAGCCCTTCAAGATGGGGAGGACGGGAAGATAAGCTAATGTTATGTCCAGAAATGCTACAGGAAATGGAGGAGATGGTCAAAAGGGTTTGATCAAATTTAAAGGCAACTAAAGATTAGCAAAAGAGATTTGCTGATCAAAAAAGGAATTTCCAGGAATTTCAAATAGGGGACCATGTTTATGTAAGAGTATGACCAAAGAAAAGTACTCTGCAATGGAACATTTGTGCCAAGTTGGCACCACGGTTTTGTGGCCCTTTTTAGGTTTTAGCGAGAGTAGGACCAATGGCTTATCAGCTCGCTTTACCTAGCCACATCCATGTGCATAACATTTTTCATGTTTCAGTATTAAAAAAATATGTTTATGATCCTAAACATATAATTAATTGGCAAGATATACAGGTAAATAAAGGGAACTTGTTTTTTAGCTAAAATAAAGTACTAAGAGTTAAAAGGAACTGACAATGATTTTTTTATTTTTGTAGGTCGAACCGGAAGCCAAGTTTCCGGTCGAATTGTTGGTTATACTCGATCAAAGAGAAGTAATGTTGTGTAAATGAGCTATCACCTAGGTTAAAGTGCAATGGAAACACTTTGGGTAGGAAGAGGCCACCTAGGAAGATGAAAAGTTTATGAGGAAGGCCTTTCTAGGTCTATTTGTAGCAGAAAAACATTGGGACAATGTTTGTTTTTTAGAGAGGGGAGATGTGATGTCCCTAGGAAAAACTGCAATTATTTCTTTTACCGCAGTAAAAACAAAGACTAGATTTTATTATTATTTATTATTATAAACATTTGAATTAAGTGTTTGAGTTTTGTTAATTATGAATGGGAAACAAATTATTAAATGTTAACAAATATTGAAATTATTTCATATCAAGAAATGAGGGAAAGGTAGTTACCTCACCTTAACCACTTCTCTGTCTATGAGTTCCCAAGAAGTAATCAAGAGGGTAGGAGGTACCTGAGAGAGAAGAGGGAAAAAGGAAGTGGACCTTGGAGAAAATGAGAGACAAGGAAGGAGCTATGTCTAGTGATGACCAAATAGCTGTGGATGTTGTAACAAATTAAGTTGCAAGAAAGCATCAGTGCTAGGAGTAGAAGCTCGGGGGGAGGCTTGGACTTGAAGGCCGGCCTCAAGGTTGGGAGGTTAAAACAAGAAAACATATTTGTGACTGTATATAATTAGTAGTCATAAGGACTGAATTTAGGTATGTAGTATAGATACCTAGATTATTATTGGATTCAGTTTTAATATGATAATAGAATTAGAAATTAATGATTTAGTAATTTTAGTATTTACATATAATACTTGGTTAATACTCAAGGAATTAAATAATTCTTATAAATAAAGATTCTAAACAACTTTGTAAACTGTGATAACAAATCAATATAAGACTAGTATAATGGAAGACAATATAGATATTTACTATGAAAAGAGTAGTTACTATAATCAACAGAACTGGAAAACAATGAAAATATTTACTATAAGCAAAAGAACCCAAGGCAACTTATATAAATGAAGAATTACTTTATGTTTCAGTTTCTTTCCAAAATTCGAGAACTACCAGAACTAGTATCATTCGTAGAGAAATAGAATAATGTAATTAAAGGTAGTATGAATGTGATATCGATATAGCTCTGGAAAAACCTTGGGTTCCTCAGCATCACATTTTTGATGTCAAAGAATGGTTCCCAAGAAGCCATCATGGTGAAGTAAAAACGAGAAATACAAAAAAGGAAAGTAAGAGAGGTTTTCCAGGGCTTAAGCACTAATGCCTTAATAATGACAAAATAATGATTTTATTATCATGTCTCTGGCATAACCATCACTAATACAATACGTGCAACTATAATTTCAAAATAACATATAGATTCGGACATCGAATTAGGGACAGAGCCTTCCTGAATAACTGAGAAAGCATAAACTGAAAAGAAATCCACTCATAAAAATTACCAGAACTCCTTAAGATAGCCATAGCAATTATAGAACCCTATCGAAACTTTAACATTTATACTGCGGGTCAATGGAACCCTGCTAGAAAATACCATGAAAATACGAAGCCTCCATGGGCCAAATCAAAGAAATTCATGTAGAAATTCACATTAAACTAAGGTGAGTAGAAGAAGCAACATTAATAATATTTACATTCTGAGGCATACTATAACAAATTACTTTTGGTGCGAAACCTCAAAATAGAGAAGGATTTCATTTCACAACTTGAACCCATGAGGGTTTCACCAAAAAAATAACACATACAGCTTTACCAGCAAGAAAATATATAAAAAAACTCGAACAATTTGCATAAGACAGATAAAACCGTAGAACCCTCAACAGTTCAAATATGTCGAGACATAGATTATAAAATGCCATGGGGTGGACCTGACTCACATACATAAAATTTTACAGAGAAATAGTTTTAAAATTTGGAACCCTCGACTGTAGAGCCTTGACAAAGTGGCAACCAGGGAAAACCCAATTTAAAACCAGAAGAGGAGATCAAACCCTCGACATAGAACCTCATCTCTATGCGAGTATTCTGGAATCACTAGGATTTTCAAACATTAACATAGCCAGAAGAACGAAGGGATTCAAATGCATGCCTTGGCAGAGCCCTAGGTGAAAAGCCATTAGGAGTTGGCTGGGGAATTGAAAACACTAGAGAACACTTAAATCCAAAAGTTGAAGTACATTAGAAATGCTAAATGAAGGAACTGCAAGTAGAGTTCATTTTAAAAATCACCCTGTAAACATAAATTAGGAGGAACTTTCACCTGCCAGGTTGTGCAAGGGAGACGAGTTACTTGAGCTATGAGGACCTCCTCTGACTGCCAAGAACTCGCTATTTGAATGCTTGAGAGCATAACATTGAAGCGAGGCCCTTACTAGAGAACCAAATAGCCAACGAGAATTTCAAATGACAACAGTAGAGACCTTACCAAAGTCTAGGCAGAGTTATGAAATTCATCTAGCATCATTGATTATGGTTAGATGGAGGTCGACTGTCGATGGAGTGCCACAGTAGATGAGGGTAGAGACCTGTATAGCATATGAAGGGAATATCAAGGACTAAACCCACCAAACTAGTAGGATCAATGGTCATAAACATAAAGCATTAATATGTTAATACGACTACAAAGATTTTTATTACAAGGACAACTCATTGTATTACGAGATGCATTCAAAAAAATTAATGTAAATGGGACCTACTTAATATACCTTAGCATATGATGTACATATGTATCCTGTGTAATATTTGAATTGTGCAATGAAAATTTATATCAGTTGATTAATATTTAAGTTTTTTGTTTATGAATATAATGGAGATGTGACAAAAACACCTTTTCATTAACAAGAGGGAGTGGAATTTTACATTCTCAACATATAAATTCACTAAACCTTGTTGCAATAATATGTACAGTAACCATAGTAATTTTAATAGTTAATTATAGGCTAGATAGAATCACTATTCTAGAAATGTTCAATGCTTAATTAACATGTCTCATGCATACATAATATTATAATTCTCTAAAACTAATGTTTAGCTCACAGTTGTGTCTCAACCTCCTAAAAAATCTAAGAATTTTGTTGCATTTAAGAGCAGAAACCCTAGCTTCAAGGGATGAAAGAACAAAAAAGGTAGAACCGAAATGAGAGTAAGAGAAGCCTGGAAGTAGAGAAAGAGGTTAAGGGATAGTGGTTTAGCCCCATTAAATTTACACTCTAGCCATGACCACAACCAAGATTGAATGGCGAGAGGATTGAAGAAAAAGACTTGCAATAGAAACCAAGTTGGGGTTAAATCATGAGAAACCGATTAACAAGTGTTTTATACAAAACAAAAGAGGCTTGAAGCCTACCTGCACAAATCTATAGTCGAAACTGTGGACCTGCCAATCTAAGTTGAGAAGTCCCAGAATCAATTAAACCTAATAATTAGAATCAACAACAACAAATCAACTTGGAAGTAGGGGCTGTCTCAAATAAGAGGAAATTGTTGGATTGAGCCCAATATTAAGATTCTCCATAGAAACCTTAAAGTATGAATTACTTGTGAGAAAGGAACACAAACAAGACCCTAAGTTTACCACTCGAATACCCTCCAACCCACTCAACCCTCTACAGTAAATTCAAGCAACGTTTAAGAGGAAATTTTACAATCTACCTGGTATGCAAAGTCCGAAAACTGCAAGGTGGTTGTAAATCCATATCACCAGACTGAGGAGGATGCAAATGACGAATGCTTGGGAAAGCGAGGATGATGGTTACCTAGACCATTTGGAGTGGAGTGGTATTGTTGGATCTATCCCTAAACACATTGATGGTGGAGATATGTTACAGGTGTCCCATCTTGTGATTCGAGTTAATGGACTCATTTGTAACTAGATGTGGGAAAAGACAGTATGACGTGGCACCCAGTCTCAGCCTAGGTCATGATATTATATGTAGTGATAAAAATTAAGAACATTGAAGAATTGTGTACCTATATAACTCAATAGCCACCTCGGGGTGGTCAAATCCATGGTGTTTAATGAAGCATTTTATAAACAAACTAATGTTGCTATGAGATTGTGTAATGTTTTTATGTATTTTGAAGGGTAAAGTTTCTATACATATCAAAAGTAAATATTGCAAAAAAAAAATTATTTTTTATTTTCTATGGCGGTAAGCATGTTATAATATCTAAGGTAAATATAGTTAAATAATTTTATTTTATTTTGTCAATGTTTGTCATGTCATTTTTGAGGGTAAACGTTTCTAGTCCATATTAAGGTAGATATAGTAAATTTTTATTTTATGTTTTGTTTATCTGTGAAGCGATGTTATAGTATTTAAGATAATATATGTTAATAATTTTATTTTGTTTGGTTGATTGATGGAAGCATTATTGGTATTATTTATATTTATTACAGTTAATTCCTTCTATTGAGTTGTGTTGTTTAGAGAATGCAATAATTAATACAATAAAATCTGAAATTTCCATTTTACTTTTAAATCAAATTTGTATAGAGAAATAAAGCTATTAAAAGTAAACAAGAAGCAATTTACTTTTTAGTAAGAGGAAATACGCAATTCTTTTACTATTTAATATAGAGTTGACACATGACATGTAGAAATAATATGATTACTACTAGATTATATCTAATATATCATATGCTTAGAATAACAATATAATATTAACAACATAATAATAAACATAAAATATTTAATAAAATTAAAATATTGATATTTTTTATTAAATATATATTTTTATATTTCAAAATAACTATCATTTTATAATTTATAAAATCAAATTACACTCATCCAAAAATAAAATAATATAGATATAATAATATATATTTTAAATCACATTCTAAAATAATTAAAAATTATATTACTACTTAAATTAAATATATTAAATTATTAATATATTTTTAATAATTTTTATAACATTTTTTTTTATAATTTTTAATTTTTTTAATACAACTTAAAATTTACCCCGTCCCAAATATAATGTAAATGTATATAATTAATTTAAATTACTTATAAAGTTTTATTATTTAATATAGAGATTTAAATATTTTATTTTATTTAATACGAACACAAATATATTTTTTTAAAATTAATATACACTAAACATGCAATGTACATTATATTATTGTTACATCATATCTATCAACTCCATAGGCAAGTAACTAGATAGCTCATCACGTAAAATACCCACTGAATCACTGTCTGCTCTTTTGTTTCCTTCTGGCCGCAACATGCCAAGTGAGTTTTTTGGTTAAGCAAAGTTGAAAAGCTTGGATTTGTTAGCTTATGACCCAAAGTGTTGTATAATCTTAATAAAATTTAAAATTTTGTATTATAGTCCAAAGTTGCATAATTTTAATAAAATTTAAAAATTTGTATTATAGTTTTTCTTTTTAAATGTATAAATGATTTTAAAGTTTAAATTTAAAATATTACCAAATTTTCATATTGTCTTATTTATGCGTATTTTTTATTATTCATTTCATGTTTTCCTTTTTCTTTTTTATTATTCATTTCATGTTTTCCTTTTTTTTGGGTGAGTTTTTCCAAAAAAAATTATTATTTTTGAGTTTTTTTATTTCTAAGGAATAAAGAGAGTCTAATTGTCATTGCTTTTTTTCATTATTTTTTTGTCACTGAGTGTAATTTTCAAAGTCCTTAGAAACAAAATAGCTTACAGTAATAAATTATTTACATTACTGATGATGTTACATACATATATATGTGTTTTGTAGTCTGGTTTATAATATAATATATCTTATTTAAAGGGAGAATTAATCCCTCTAAACACTTGGTAGATCTCCACGTGGAACTAGTTTAGTAAATAAAAATATAATTCTTAGTCCATACTAAATCATATTCCAAATAAACAACTATTTATGTAATTAAAATTACTACTTACCTAAATATAATTAAAAATAAATTATTAAAATATTCTATATAGTTTTATTTTAAGATTATATATTTTTTCAAATATACAGCTGCTCATACATATATATATATGTTCTATATAGTCATACCTCCCAAACACTCTACACGTGGCAGCAAATAAAATAAAATAAAAACAAACAACCAATAGCAAATTTCTTTTTTTTTACTAAGGGAAACTATCAATCGGATGACCTGTCCCTACAACACTCACTACCCGGGTTGGTTGCTGAACTTTTCTCGCGACGGAATGTTGGTTCTTGGAATGTTTAAGGCTTGGTACTTTCTGGACTATGGCTCATTAACCCCACACGCTCCTTGGGAGACTCCCACCTCCTCATGACTGCAAACTCAGTGCCTTTTCTTCACACTAGGCAATTTCATTGATTATGCATTGGGTGATTTGTACCGTTGTATTAATGCTTGGCTTAGGGTGTTGATTTTTTTTTTCGTGCTTGGCCCTCTATGTGGCACGAGCAGACTCTACTCTCCACAGTCACTTGTCTCGAACCCTTCGCCACATCATGGAAGATGAGCTGGCAATGATCTGATGGTTCCGCGCTTCGAGGTTTGATCTTCCCAACTCTAGGTTACCCAGCTGCATTCTCATTTCAATCTCTTGGTGACAACTCTGTTCCTTTCCTCTGTTTTTCATGGGTTTAGTTCTGTCTGTCGTTCCAGGCCTTGAACAAGTTAGGAGGCCACCAAATGCATGGGTATGGTGCCCCTCTCTCATGGATGAAACCAGGTAATGGGTTGTAGTGTAACTTTTGATGCTTTCCATCACTGAATCCTATTTATTTTTCGTGATTCTGTTAGACATTGTTTTCACCAAACTCGGTTAGCTATTGTCGATGTGCTTTTCTGGCTGTAGAGTCCTCCTGCAGAGCCCCGGTCTCTCAAACATGGCTACAGGGTCAGCATCTTGTCAATCTTTAGAGTTCACAGTTTCCGGGTAAGAAACTTGTCTCCCAGCAGCTATTCTTCAATCGAACTTGGCTCTTGTGATGATGTGAATCTGGGTCTATCGACTTACTATTTCTGTTATACAGTTTTGTTTGAAGTCTTGCGGAGTTATCAACGGGGTAAACTATGACAGCCGAGGGCTGCAAGGTTTGAGACCTATACCCTTTACTCGGGTAGAGGGTTTTGGGGTTTTGTTACTCTTATATCTTTATGTAAATCATTTTAAAGAAACTGCCAGGGTTTATCCCGTGGCATCTTGGGTTGTTATTTGTGAGCTGAACTAGTGTCGAGAAGTATCCCTCAGGGACAACTTTGAATGAAACTATTTGCACTATTCTGGTGAAGATTAACCGCTCCTCCTAATGTGCATATGCACTCACATAAACTTGATATGTTTTATAACCGGTTATTGTGTAACTGTTGCCCCCATGCTATATTTCAGTTGTATAATATAATATGATGATATTGTTTCCTAATTATTATTTCTTGTTTGGATAATTAAGTAGGTATATTGTAATAGACTTTATCATGATTTTCCATTCGTCCTTTAGCTGTTAATCAAGAATTCTAGACGAAAACTCTTTGCTATCTGTTGATAATTTCATGCCTCGGTACTACCAGATTTTGTTCACTACTGTTTCCCACTATTCCTGTAATTATTTCTGAGTGATTAAGTACTGCATGCAAAATTTCTTGGTTATTAAGGGCTGTGGGACCCCTTTCTGTAGGGTTTGAAAAGTCTGGTTTGTAATATGGCCCTTGACGGGCTCCCTTGTCCAATACAGAATGCTCACCTATCTGAACGTTCGATGGTCCATCCTTGGTTACCATATGGGGAGGAAAAATCTCCCACACAGTGCATGCCATGGATACCCATGACTCACCTGCGTTCCAGCATGTATTTTTTTATAAAGAAATATAAATATATATATATATATATATATATATATATATATATATATATATATATATATATATATATATATATATATATATATATATAATATATATATTAGGTGATTTTTCATCGGACCAAGCCGAGGTTAACACCCATAACACAACAAAATTTATAAACTCATAACCCTTGGGTTTTCTTCTCATCATTCCTACTATTGTGGACAGATGGAATCTCGTTCCACCCATTTCCTCTTTTCTATGATTTCTCTAGGGCGTATGGTTACGGTTTCAATTATAATTACCCAGCTAGCATTTGTCGCTTTTTTTATATGTATGTATATCACTATAATACCCTAAGGGTCTCACTTTGTCCTTATGCTGGGGTTTATGTGGTCCAGCGACTTTACATCCTACAAAATTCTCTAAATTTTAACATTTAACTCATGTATGTTTCCAGAGTTTTAAGGGGTTCTAAATGCTCATCCCTATTTTCCGTTACTCCAAAGAAAAACAATGTTTTTCAATTCAAATCATTACATTGTAATTTAAACAAGTCAATCTTGCACATAAGTTTTTTCAACTAAATTATTTTCCATTTCCTATGGATGATACGAACTTAATCAATACAAAACAGTAAAATGTTCAGTACCTATTCTTCTGGATGTCTGTTCGTTATTTCAGCAAAACAATTCACCTATGTTCTCTGAACTACCATGAGTTGCGAAACACTCCGGGTATCAAGCCTCTCCTTTATCCTCTGCTTACTAATTTGCCACCCAACCTTGAGATTTGTCTTTTAAGACCAGAATCTCACTCCCTAGTCTCTTGCAGAACCACTATCCTCAGCAAGATATATGCACCAAGTGCTTGGCTATATGGTCATCACCAGACTTAGCCCAACTTTTCTCATTTTGTTTTCCTTCTACTTGTCTCTAGCGCAAATTTTGCCTCCCCCCTCCTCCTTTCTATGGAGGCCCTTCTAGTTAGGGGAGGTAGTTAGGGTTGCAATTACAGTAACCTTCTTTTCCCAACTTCCCCTCCAGGTTGCGAGCACTTCCAAGAAACATTTGTTATATATTTTTAAAAGAAACAAAATAATAAAATATTATTAAATCTTAAACAACAATAATTCATATTTAGTTTGTCTTTTACCCAACAGTAAAATCAATTATTTAACATTTTCCTGGGGCATTATATATAATATATAATATATATATTATATATAGTATATATATATAAAATATGGTCTATAATAAATTAATATATTATATTATAAATCAATTCCAAACTTTATATAGAGATAAAATAATTAAAAGTAAAATAAATCTTTTTAATATTTCCTTTATATAGATTTTGAAGAATGCTCATGTAAAAATATTGTAATTGGAATATCACATCATATATAATATGTTTAGGTGTCATATAATAGTTTAAAATAAATATATATGAAATAAAATATATATTGATTGTTAGTCAAAAATAAAATATTTAATGTCATAGTTATACTCAAGTTATATATCAAAACACAAAGTAATTTAAATTAAATATATAACCAATAATCTATGATCCATAAAGAATTAAAAAATGGATATATATATATTATATATAATAATAATATTATTATATATATATATTTATATATATATATATATATAAAGGCCATAATAATATTTTATTATATTTATAAATAATATTCCAAAATAAATACCTATATTGATGATCTAAAAAGGGTTAAACTGGAGCCCGAGGACATTCTGGTAAGTTTCGACGTGGTCTCTCTTTACACCTGTATTCCTATCAATGAGGCCATGAAGGTGATTTACAAGCTCACTGACCATGATACGACGAAATTGGTTGAGCTTTGCCTTACCTCCACCTTTTTCAGCTTCGAAGGAGAATTCTATGAGCAGACTTGTGGGGTTGCCATAGGCTCCCCCTTGTCCCCGGTAGTCGCCAATCTCTTTATGGAGGATTTTGAGTCTAAGTCTTTGGCCTCTTCTTGTCTCCTTGCAAAGCTTTGGAAAAGATTCGTTGATGACACTGGTGTTGTCTGGTCTCATGGTCCTGATGAGCTGGATCATTTCTTCAATCATCTTAATAACCAGTCCGCCGCCATAAAATTCATGATCGAAAAAGAAGACAATGGTTGTCTTCCGTTCTTGGATGTTCTCATTTCTAAGAAAGCGGATGGTTCTTTCTCTCATCAAGTGTTTAGGAAGAAGACGCATACTGAGCAATACTTGCATGCTTCTTCCCATCATTTCCCAGCTCAAAAGATAGGTGTTCTAAGCACTCTTGCCACCCGTGCTGTTAGAATCTTTGATGAAGAGAGATTGGAAAAGGAGAAGGCTCATCTCCTAGATGTCTTTGTGAAAAATGGTTATGATAGACACCTGGGTCAAAAGGCCTTCCTCAAGGCTAAGAAGGAGTTGTCAATCCGTAGGGATCCTAAGGATCGTGTCATGGGAGTTAACCTTCCTTATATCCAGGGGACCACAGATAGGATTGCAAGGATTCTAAGAAAGTTTGATGTGCCCGCAACCTTTAGACCTCTTAATACTATCCGTAGCTCCCTCAGATCTGTAAAAGATCCTATTGACCCTAAAGACATGAAGGGCATCTATGTCATCCATTGTTCTTGCGGGATTCTGTATATTGGTGAGACAGGTCGCTCTATCAATCAAAGGATTAGCAAGCATTCAACTGACTTGAGGCATGGGAGGACCAAATCCTCAGCCCTTGTGGAACATGCAGAGAAGACGATGCATCATGTATGTGTCGAAGAGGCTCAAGTCATTGCTAGAGTTGCTCAGTTTCACCATCGCAAGTTTAGGGAGGCCTTGGAGATTGAAAAAAGGCTGAATAATCTTAATAGGGATGATGGCTGGAAGATCAGCAGCTGCTGGGTCCCAGCCCTGTCTTCCTAACCTTCGCGGTCCCTTCTTGGTAAGATCTCTGGGTTTCTTGTTTCCTTTCCTTAAGAGTTGTTTTCCTTTGGGTTTGTCATTTTCTTGCTTTACTCGTGATTGGATTTGTTCTCCTTTTAATTTTTGTCCTTATGGTTTGATTTAATCCCATCTATTTCCCTATTTATTCGAAGATTTTTTAATGGGAATATTTAACATAATATATTTTAAAGTAATTATACTAACCTTAGAATGGAAGGTATTTAATTTAGCTTTCAATTAGCCTTAGATTTTTAACAACCTAATGCTATGTTTAAAGATAGATTTACAATTAATGAATAAATTAAAATATACATTTTCGTAACTATTCAATATTAATTTTCCATTTATTCATTTAAAAAAAAATAAAAAAAATTCCTAAGTTAATTTAACTACTTAATAAATAAAGTAAGAGAAAAAATTGTTTTATTATATATATTATTTTATCCAAACATTAATATTATTGGAATGAGGTTTTGAAAAATACTAATTAGATGATATATTTATAT
>APFE031069340.1:22098-41807 GCA_000404065.3 Pinus taeda | reverse complement strand
AATATAATTTTCTAGTAATTAATTTAATAATTTAATAACTTAACATTAAATATAGCATTATATTGGGTATTGGAAAATATTATTAATATATGTATTTATTAATAATTTAAATAATTAAATAGATAAATTTAATATCTAATCACTTTTCTGGTTTATTTTTACCCAGTTTACTTGACTCTAGATATAATAATAATTATAAAGAATATTAATATTAATTTAGTTAAAGGAGGTTTGACTCGGGTCCTTAGGTTGAAAAATAGCCTTTAGTCTTTCTAGCCGTTGGAGTCTCTGCTTAGACTATATAACACGCTAAACTGGATCTGTATCTTCAACTTGTCCTGACGATGAACCACTTCGAAACGCGTTGACAAATGATCAATTATGTGATTTCGCCAAAAAGTTTCTAAAAATAAAATAAAATAAAAAAACCTATATATTTAACTAATTTATATCCATTTTAATTCTTTATGATCTATATTTTTTGGTTATATATAATTTAAATTACTTTGTATTTTGATATATAAACTTGAGATATAACATGAATAAATAATTTTATTTTTTGACGAACAATCAAAATATATTTTTTATTGATATATATTTTATTTTAACTATTATATGACACCTTAAACATATAAGTTTATGATGTGATATCAATTAAATATTTTACATTGGCATTGTCCAACCTATATAAAAGGAAATTAAAAAGTTTTTTTTTCGCTTTTAATTACTTAATCTCTATATAAAATGGATGTAAAATTAAAGTTGAATTTGAAGTATTTTATTTATTACGGACATTGATTATTTTTTGTTATACTATTCTTTTAATTTGTTATTGTAAGTATTATTTTATTATTTTGAAATGTAACATTTACATGATCTTGAGTTGAGTTGTAGAGAACGTCAAATAAGTAAATAGATAGCTTACGAGTGTTAAGAGGCATTATTAAATATAGGTAAAAAATAAAAAAAACAATGTTTGAAATAAATAAAATCTTCATTTTTTACTTTAGTTTTAAATCGTATTTATATAAAGAAATAAAGCAATGGAATGCAAAAAAGAAATAATTTACTTTTCAATAGAAGAAAACATGTAGTTCTTTTACCACATAATATGAGGTTGACAAATAGCATGTAAAAATAATATTATTGATATCACATTATACCTAATATATTATATGCTTCGTTAATATGTAATATTTAAAACAACAATATATTAATAACATAAAAATATTTTAATAAACTCAATAAAAATTACAGATCCATATTAAATAGCTAATTTTAATATTTCACAAATAATATCAAATGTTTTTCAAAATCAATTATAATTCTCCATAAAATAAAATAATAATATTACATTTTAAATGGCAATCTATTAATTAAAAAAGATTACATACTTAAATATAATTAATAAAAATTAATTATAAATATTTTATATATTTTTTTATACTATAATTTTTTTTCTAATAATCTTTCTTCATAAGTTATAAAATTAATCGCTTATAATTAAATTATATTGTTCTTCTATAATAAATTTGATATGAAACTTGTTTAATATAAACATTTACAAATTTTATTTATAACTAACAATAATAAAAAAAATAAAAACTAATAATGGATTACATAAGATGAATTATATTATTGTTACATGATATCTATCAACTTTATAGGAAAGTAACTAGCAATTGCACTACATGTTGCAATGGGAATGTTGTAAGGCAAGAGCTTAGGAAAGAGTAGCATAGATGACCACATAATATAGGAGAGGACATTGTTTAAAAAGAGAAGAATGGAATCTGGTGAGAGCTAGAATAGTGACATGCTTTCACCAACCGAGGTGGCCTCTTGTGGCAAGCTTATTTAGATTTGATCTCAATGAAAAGTGAAATGTTTCAATCTTGAAAAATGATAAGTTATATTTCTAAGAGCCTCTCATATACCATGAAAATCAAAAATCACTCATTTTAATAGGACTTACTGCCCAAATTTCACTGTCGGAATGTTCTTTGAGTGGGTATAGATTGCTTTATATAGTTCCTTCAAATGATATTAAGTCTTGTGGGATAATTCTAAGTTTGTATCTTAAATCATGGAGTCCAATATTTGAGATGTCAACTCCATCAATGAAAATTCTCCCTCCTATGGGTTCTACAATACGAATTACTACTTGAAGTGTGAATTTGCCACTACCAGTCCATTCAATTATCCCAATCTTATCTCCTCTAGGAAATTCACATCTTATACCTTTAAATACAAATGGCAGATGTGGTCCATATCAAACCTAATTGCATGTCCATGAAAAAGTCAAAATATTAGTAGCATGAGATTTCTCTTTATTATTAATATTTTAATTGGTGGGGTTGGGTACATTCTATTGAGCATACACCTATTCTTGAAGATGAGGTTTTTGATATACATTCCTTTAGACTTACTAACTAAAATTCCCATAGTTAATATGTATATGATGAACATATAAAGATTTGAGACTACCTCCTCCTCTTCAAATTTGGTATGCAAAAGTGAATTTGAATTTTGAGATTTAGCCTTTTTTTTAAAACCCTTCTTTTCTATTTTTCCTTGTACATACTCATACAAACTATAATTCATAAACCACCTATGTCATTATTTCCAAGTCCTTAAAAATACCATTCTTAGATTTTTTGCTTTGAAATTGCTTCAGGGAGCCTTTACTCATGGGGTCATTCAAGTAGGTAAAATTATCAATTCAAATATATATGCATTATTTTTCTTTTCTTCAGAAAATTTACACTTAAATATTCATTGACTTACTTCCATTTAGGAATTCTCCATACGTGCCCTTATCTTTCTATTGAAAGTGGTCCTCTTCAATTATATTTCTTTAAGTGGTGTTTAGCATAACATATCTCTCTTGAGAATGTTGTATTTCCCTTTCTTTCCCCTTCTTATAGGACCACCCTTGCTTACATAGAGAAATTAACCCATCAATATTTAGCATTTATCATCTACCTAGACATACAACCTTCCTTTCATTAGTTCCCTAGTATGGTGACCCTTCTATGTTTTGGTTCCCATGTCATTTAATCATCCATATGATTAGGAGTTTATTAAGTCTACAACCTAGGTTTGAGCATGATGCATGTCATTCAATCATCCACCTAATTATGATTTTATTGAGTCTACATCCTAGGGTTTAGTATCATGCATCACTTCTTGGTGTGTTCATAGCCTTAACCCATAGATTCCCACAAAATTGGCCAATATTTGTTGGATTATCACATAACCTTAGTTAAAAAAAGGAGGGGTTTTTCTCAGGAAATAAAAATAGATGGATTTTTTATTATATTGAAAAACCAGTACATAGTTCTATGTTCAAAATATCCAAAATATCCCTTTTTCAAATGTCTCCATGTTTGACATTCTAAGTGTATACAAATACTAACTGATAGAACATTCAACATATACAAACTATAATGAAGGCAGTGGTATTTTGAATTGTATCAATTGTTGACTTATATGATTTTGTTCCTTGGCTTGCTATGGCACATATGGTATCAAAACATTTAGTCCCTCAATAAGAATAATGTGTGCTTGTCTATCACAATCTCTAATGAACCATCCCAACAGTTAGCCTTTCAACAAGCCAGTGATTTCATAAGTACAAGAAGCCCATATGTGGAATGGTCTCATCAAAATGGAGAAAGCTAAAATGTGTCGATAGGAAGAAAAGACCATGGCTTTTAGTCCTCATGCATTCTCCTATGTACAATATCTATAGTTACCACTACATGGAAGGAGAAAGCGTGCGTGTTTTATTTGATCCATGTTTTGTCAAATACAAAGTTGATGTTGTGTTTGCAGGTCATATGTGGGATCATATTGATATTCAAATATAGCATATAATATTATAAATGGATATTGTTCACCTACAAAAGAAATATCGGCCCCATATAACTATTGGTGATGGTGGAGACCTTAAAGGGCTAGCTGGAGTCTTCATCGAACCACAACCTACATACTCATCTTTCTGTGAGGCCAGTTATGGCCATGCTATGCTGGGGATCCTAAACCACACCCATGCCTATTATTTCTAGAACCACAATGATGATGGCGTATTTGTAGCATCAAATTCAATTTGGTTGCACAACCTATATTGGTTGAGTAAACTCCAAATCCATCCAAGGAAAAGACCAAATGAAGCTCTTAAATCTTTGTGTGAGCTATTGTAAAATATTCTTTAGAAAGCATTGGGCATAACTGATGACAAACATGTGGAAGTAAGGACGGTTTATCATTATAGTATAGTGGTGTTGGATTTGAGGAGAACTCAAATGAATATTGTTTGGTACTAATATAAGAAGAATAGGTTCCCTCAAATGATAGGTATTCTAAACCTCAGTGAGAGGAAAGATTGAATTCAAAGTCAAGTTGAAGTTCAATACAAATTTAATCCACGAACCTCTAATTCCAACCTATGAGAAGCTCACACAAGGAAGAGATAAATTAGCCAAATCACACCTCAACATCTATCCTAGGAAAAGGGGAATGATTCACCAGAATCATTCCCTTTTTCAAAATTCAGTTTCAAACTAATACTAAATTCAGAAAGTTGTTAAAACTAATATCTTGTATTTCCATTGGTTGTTAAAAAGGCCTAGTTTGTAATTCAATGCAATATAAGAGATTGCCGGGAGCAAGAGGTAGTCAATTAGTTAATGCATTAGACAATGATCCAGCTAGGAACAGTGTGCAGGAGAGGAAGGCGTAGAAGGGAAGAGGAGTTGTCCCAATGTAGCCTCATACAATTCATTAGTTGTGGATAGCTCCTCTTATCTTGCTGGAGCTGAGCAATGTTTGCCTGATGTAAAGATTGTTTTTTTCCAGGAATTAATTAAGAAATTTTATCCATGAACTGTCTACTTATTTTCTATATCTAATGATTCTTATTTTTATGTGATCTATGCACTCAAAGAGGGTGTGATCTGGCTGGGTTGGTCGCCAGACCAACTTGACACTGCTCTCATCTTTTAAGCAAGATAGCATTTTGATTCTTGTTTGCTTGTTGTGTGAATTTTATTTATATACAGTTTCTTTCTGCCTTCAATTAATGTCATTTAATTTGCTACAATGTTTTCCGTTCATCTCTAAAATTCATTAATTTTCCGTATTAAAAAATTATTTATGTCCTTGAGATTTGTGCTTACACTTGGGATACTACTCTAGTAGTTCTTATTTGCAATATCTGCTTATGTGTTGATAAACTGTAATTGATTTATATTCCAGAACATGAAAATGATGTGAGTGATTATGGTTTTTGAGGTACTGACATATTCGTTTAAACAATGCTTACAAAAAACCATATGTTACTTGTATGTCGTGGAGCCGATATTAATGAGAAAAAATTTCAAACAATAATATTTACTTTCCTTTACCTTTTGGATAGTTCTCCATGATTTATTTTCAGGACAAGGAAGGTGAGAAATTCATATTAATCTAATTTCTTTCATGAGTTCATTTACACAGTAAATTTCCTTGTTATGTTACTGATGCTTTCAAGTTAACTTTACACCGAATTAGTACAGGTAGAATTAGTGCAGGTAGAACTAGTGCAAGAAGAATGGTTTTGAATTGCTTCCAACATTTATAGTCTTTTTGTTATTATGCCAACACTGCTTTACTTCTAGTTTCGTTTTGCCTTCTATTTGCTTGTAATTAGAATTTCCTTTCGCATTGATTTCTTATATTTCCCGTATGATTTTGATTGCTTAGATTGATGTTTTCTTGAATTTCGTTTAGTGCAGGATTTCATTTATTAATGATATTAAAACGCAAGATAGACTAGCATTTATTTTGCAGGTTGTCAGAGGCATTCTATGTCATTCCCAATGTTGCGTCTCAAATTTCACAAACTTTCTAGATTGAAAAATTAAATGTTGGTACATTTATACATCCTATATTGCACCCAACATTTTGGTGTTGTTGCCGGGGAGGTGCTTAGGGGATTGACCTTGGTAACCTACTACAGTTTGGTTTTCTCTTTACCTAGTTTTTTTGTAAATTTTATTCACTTGGAATTTGTTTCTTTCCTACATTTTTTGAAGTTTTTTTTTTTTTTTTCATTCTTGTGTTGTAAGAACCACCCCCCCCCCCCCCCCCCCCCCCCCCCCCCCCCCTTTTATCTACTCAACCATGTGCTAACAATATATACCAACTAGCTTGTAAATATAAAGAAATAGTATTTCGAGGCATTTTTTTAGTGAAGAGTTTTGAGGCTAATATGAATCATTCAATGCACCTATTTCACTAATTAGTTCTAGGAACATTCAAAGGAGTCTAGAAGTAGTACATGGAGAACTTCTTTTAGTTTGGAAAGAAATGGAAAATATTGTTACTTTTGAATTTCCTATCAGATATAGGAGTGGCTCAAATGCATAATATTTCCCCATCTGCACTACCAAAATTTCATGGTTTGGAAAATGAAGACCCAGATACATTCTTATATGAGTTTGAAGTACTTTGTAGAGGATATGCCTATTGTACTAGTGCTCAAAGGTTGCAAGTATTTCCTCTTACTCTTGAAGGAGTAGCTCTCTGATGGGTCATGATCCTTGGTGGGAACTGCATTCAAACATGGGGAGACATGAAGAATGTATTCTTGGAGAAATATCAAGACTATTGCCAAGCCGGTGAAGATATTTTTGGAAAATGAAAGCTTGGAGGATTATCTGGAGCGATTTAGATACAACATCAAAAAATCAAAACATAATAATTTTGTAAAAGAGACCTTGAAAACACTCCTACTCAAAGGAATCAAAGATGAATTTTTAGAACCTTTAAATTTGATAGGAGAAGGTGATGTTTCTCACTTACCATATGATGATGTTTGTAAATTATGCATTATTATTTAAGAGGAATCTCCAAGATTGGTAAGAATTCTAAAGAACTTTCTTCTCAATTTTTGTAATCTACTACAAAAATAGGAACTACAAAATATTTTTCTAAATTTACAATTGGATGATTTTTAGGAAGAATGGAAGCAATGTAAGGAGGATCATTCCACAAATTATTTCCCATCACTATCAGGGTTTCAACAGGTATCTAAGAAATCAAGTAAGGAAATAAATTGACCGCGAGGTATAACTCAAAACTCATTATCATTTAAGACTTGGAGTAATATTTATTGTTCCCAACAGGTTCCTCAACACATCTACAACCCCACAGTTCCATGGAAAACTTATAATACTCCTTTGATTCAATACCCCACCATATTCCCACAATGGTCCTCTCCCTCAAACTAGATATTCCCACAACCTCAAGCATGCTTTGCAGCCTCCTCTCTTGGGAAATTCCCCATGCAAATTCCATTACCTGAGCCACAACAGTTGCAATTTCCATCCAATGTACCACCATGTTCTCCCTCTCTATGGTCCCAACCCACTGTGCAACCAAACCCTAATTTCAACAATCAAGTTGCACAAGAATCTAAAACACCTATTTTTCCTACTGACTCCCCTATCAAATGTAATGTTATATCTTTTAGAGAGGGGAGAGGAGTGAATCTAGAAACTTCCTCTATTACCACACAACATTTACCTCAGGAAGAAACTTTAATCCATAAACCATTAAAGAAGCAATCCATGATTGGAACATTTTCGGAAACTATTGTTGAAACTCACAAAGAAGAAAACCCTAGAGTTTCCCTTAACCATCCTTGTCAATCTAAAGAGAGAAATCTTCAAGCTGTGGAAGACCTATACAAGTTGGAGAACCATGAAAATGTGTGTCCTATTGAATCCTGGTTACAAACAATTATTAGTACACCCCATTCCTTCATCATTCAAAAACCTCTTATGGTGGACCATGCCTACAAAACTCTAGTAAGCTTTCATAAAGAACCCTGACATGATCAACTCAAGGAATATTTTTGGTCATTATCTGAGATGTTTTTTAAATATGTTGTTAACATAGCATGACCAATCAGTAAAGAATAGTAATTAAAAACTTTTCATGCCATCATGTACTCTTAAGGAGTATATTTTCTTCCCCACCTATTAAGTAACCCATCTGAGGTTAATCATCATCAGAGTCGTTTTAAGAACATAAACAAATTAATTGAGGGATAAGTCTCATTATGAGCCGACCTACTATGATCATGGGTCCTAAGGAGAATGAAATTTCTGCACTGGTTACCAAGCCATGGTAATGTCTTTCAGTTGAAAAATTAGAAGACAAGAGGTCTCATTGTGAGTCGGCTTGTTCATTCTTGTTAGTTCTCATGAATGACATTGTCTATAGCTAGTTACCAATCCAGGACAATTGCCTTCAATTAACTTCTAAAAAGAAAATAAATAAAATGTTCTTAAATGACTCTAAATCTATATCTAATAGGTGGGACAAAAGCATTTCATAAGGTTAAAAGGTACCCTTGTCAAGGCTATAGATGCCTGCTAGCAGCAGGGCCATGCTTGTGGTATTAAAATTGACTCCACACTACAATTTACTTGGTTGTTTTTTCCTTTCATGAACTCACTATCAATCTCTTTGACAATGGCTTTAAAATCCTTCTATTGTTATACCTTGGAGTTCTATCTTTTTGGAATGATTTTTATGGGCATGGGGACCCTTAGTGCAAGTAAATCACTATGCCTAGGAAAGAGGAGCTTTAACTATACATGGATAATGGTAAAATGGTCACTACGGGAAGGTATTACCATGTCTACTTTTAACACCATGCTTTTAAATCATGTCACTCACATTTACAATGAGGATTTTAAAGTATAACTTCTAATCAAGGATGCATGTGAGATATTCTTTTGGAAATTTTGAAAGTTAGCTATTTTATCTAGGTAATAACACCATCCATGCAATTTAGTTTTTAGCAGTTTTCATTTTAGGTTTTCTTGAAATTAGTTTAAGAAAATTAAGAGTCAAGTAGACACTCTGTTTTAGAGCAAGATTTATCTAGTGCAGGAAATGTGATCAAGAAAAATTGCAGGAACATCATTTTGAACGCCTACAAATATTTCAAATTTTGTTTTTTGTAAGGAAGTGACAATACCAAATTTCCTTGCATGAGGACATGCAAGATGGTTAGCATGGGTGGATGTTGGGTCTCAGTTTTGTCTTATTTTTATTTATCTCTCTCATGCTGTCGATTTGCAAAATAATTATTTTTGAAGAGTATTTGTTACTTCTTTGTTTTAACAGGATTAAAATAACATTAGTGAGATTTTAATTAAGGATTATATGTTGCAGGATTAAAATTGGTTTTATTATACTTTAGGGTGCGCCTGCACCAATGCATTCACATGTCTCCACCATTGCACTTACCTTCCTGCACCATGCATTGGGATTCTTGCACTAGTTACAGTAGTTTCTTAGACTATGTTGAACTCAAACCTAGTCTTATGCTCTGTTCATGAAGGCAGTGATATTTTGAATTGTATCAGTTGTTGACTTCTATGATTTTGTTCATTGGATTGCTATGGCGCATATGGTATCAAAACAGTTAGTCATTCCATAAAAATAATGTGCACTTCTCTATCACAATCTCTAATGAACAATCCCAACAGTTGGCTTTTCAACAAGCCAGTGAGTTTAGAAGCACAAGAATCCCATATGTGGAACGGCCTCATCAAAATGGAGAAAGATAAAATGCATCGATAGGAAGAAAACACCATGGCTTTTAGTCCTCATGCATTCTTCAATGTACAACACCAATAGTTACCACTACATGGAAGGAGAAATTATGCATGTTGTATTTGAGCCATGGTTTGTCAAATACAAAGTTGATGTTGTGTTTGCGGGTTAGATGAGTGATCATATCCGTATTCAAATATAGCATAAATATTTTAAATGAACATTGTTCACCTACAAAAGACATATTGGCCCCAATCTATATAACTACTGGTGATGGCGGAAACCTTAAATGGCTAGTTAGAATCTTCATCAAACCAAAACCTGCATACTCATCTTTCTGTGAGGCCAGTTATGGCCATGCTATGTTGGAGATCATAAACCACACCCATGCCTATTATTACTGGAACTGAAATGATGATGGTGTATTTGTAGCATTAGATTCAATTTGGTTGCACAACCAATATTGGTTGAGTAAACTCTACATGCATCCAAGGAACATACCAAATGAAGCTATTAAATATCTGCATTAGCTATTGTAAAAGATTCTTCAAAAAGCGTTGGGCATAACTAGCGACAAACACGTGGAAGTAAGAATGGGCTATCATTATAGTATAGTGGTGTTGGAACTGAGGATAAATCAAATGAATATTGTTTGGTACTGATATAAGAAGAATGGGTTCCCTCAGATGATAGGTATTCTAAACCTCGGTCAATGGAAAGATGGAATTCAGAGTCAAGATGAAGTTCAATACGAGTTTAATTCATGAATCTCTAATGCCAACCTGTGAGAAGCTTACTCAAGGAAGAGATTGATTAGCCAAATTGTACGTCAACAACTATCCCAGGAAATAGGAAACGATTCACCAGAATTGTTTCCTCTTTTGACATTCAGTTTCAAACTAATACATAATTTGGAAAATTTTTAAAGCTAATATGTTGTATTTCCATTGGCTGTTAAAAAGGCCCAGTTTGTAATTCAGTGGATATAAGAGATTTTCGGGAGTAGGATACAGTCAATTAGTTAATGAATTATACAGTAATCTAGCTAGGAAAAATGCACGAGAGAGGAAGAGGAGTTGTATCAATGTAGCCTCATGCAATTCATTAGTTGTGGATCACTCCTCTTGTCTTGCTGAAGTTGAGCAATGTTTGCTTGATGTAAGGATTGTTTTTTTCCAGGAATTAATTAAGCAATTTTATCCATGAACTACCTACTTATTTTTTGTATCTAATGATTCGTATTTCTGTGTGAGCCAGACACTCAAAGAGGCTGTGAGCTGGTTGGGTTGGCTGCCAAACTACCTCGACACTACTCCCATATTTCAAGCTAGATAGCATTTCGATTCTTGTTTATTTTCTTTGTGAATTTGATTTATTTATAGTTTCCTTCTACCTTCAATTAATGTCGTATAATTTGCTGCAATGTTTTCCTTTCAGCTCTAAATTGTAATTGGTTTATATTCTAGAACATGAAAATGATGTGAGTGATTATGGTTTTTGAGGTACTAACATATTCATTTAAACAATGCTTACAAAAAACCATATGTTACTTGTATGTCGCGAAGCCGATATTAATGAGAAAAAATTGCGAACAATAATATTTACTTTCCTTTAACCTCTGGACAATTCTCCATGATTTATTTTTAGGACAAGGAAGGCGAGAAATTCATATTAATCTAATTTCTTTCATGAGTTCATTTACACAGTAAATTTCCTTGTTATTTTTTTGATGATTTCAAGTTAACTTTATACCAAATTAGTACAAGCAAAATTAGTGCAGGTAGAACTAGTGCAATAAGAATGGTTTTGAATTGCTTCCAACATTTATAGTCTTTTTATTTATTATGTCAGCACTTCTTTATTTCTAGCTCAACTTTCCCTTCTATTCACTTGTAATTAGAATTTCCTTTCGCATTTATTGCTTTTATTTCTCGTATGATTTTGATTGCATGGATTGATGTTTTCTTTAAATCTCTTTAGTGCAGGATTTCATTTATTTATGAGATTAAAACACAAGATAGACTAGCATTTATTTTGTGGGGTGTTAGGGGCTTTCTCTGGCATTTCTAGTGCTATGTCTCAAAGTTCACAAACTTTCTGGATTGAAAAATTAAATGTTGTTACATTTATAGATCCTATACTGCACCCAATAGCCTCCATTTCTACAAAGGCGCAATCTTGGCCCTTCTCTTCTACATAGGCACTCTCAACCTTTCCCAGCAGCACAGGCACACTTAGCCTCTTCTCAGTAGTTCTCACCCATAGAGCTCTCAACTCATCTCTTCAACTATGTTGCATTCCCCCAATTTTTTTCAATTACAATCCTGCGTTTTGTTCCTCTACTGCACATGAAACAATGTAGTTCCTACTTTCAATCTCATTGCTCAAGATTGTACTTAAACATGGCTCTCCATCCTGCTATTGCATCTAATACATGACAATTATAGCCACATTAAATTGAAGATTTAGATCTAAGTACTTCTCCACATTAACACTGAATTCTTATTTCATCTGTGTACCGCAGTAAGGATCTCCATTATTCTTGATTACTTCACAGAGATTAGCATGTACCTAAGGCATGACTCTCCTGGTTTGTGATTAGAGCTTCTACTCTTAGTAATATTTTCACTTGAATTATTTATGTCATGGAGAGAATATTAGAGGTTGCTTATTTCTATTCATGACAGACCCCACTAATTATTTTGTGCATAGTGGTCCTTGTTTCCTTGCATGAATACTTCTTAGCAATTGTCTTTTAATTTATTTATCAAATCTCACTATCAACTTGTTTTCATGCTCAAAGGTGTTAAGCTCTTAACCAACTATAAACTCATCCATGCCTGCATAATCAAATTATGTCAAATAGCCAAGTTGGCATATTTTCCAAATATGGCACATAGTGCGTAAGGGCTATCAACTAGCTCCAGTCATTAAGCATATGTTTCTACCCAAAAGCCAAACAATTGTTTAAAATGAATTGCATACATCTTATGGGCTATCTCCATTATAGGTTACGTTGAATTACAATTCCTCCAATTGTTGTTCCTTTGGTTTAGCCCACTTTCCACCTGTCGATATACCTTAGCACCATGCCCCCGATGCCTTTACTCTTTTTCCGCCAATGGACTAGGTGATGTGACCTTTAGCTAGGCCTCTAGTTGTGAAAATTATTTATTAGCTTGCAGGGGCTTGATTCCCCTCATAACCTTTCGTGCCCCTAGCTCTCTCTTGTAGGTATAACCTCATGTCGGTGCTTTAGCTCATAGCCCTATTTCTAGAACCTCCAGCCTCCCCCTAGCAAGTTGTGTTCTAAGGTGGGGTCCTCCTACTTTAATAAGAGATAATAGAATCACACCTGGACTAGCCCATTGTAAACCTATTAGGCTCTTATAATTAGAACATCTGCTTGATGGCCCAATTGGAAATTCTTGACTCTCAATTACAATTTCTTCTTGGCTTTCAACCTTCTAGGCTTCGAGGCATTCAACCTTCCAGGGATTGTTGTCGCTAGCTCGACTCCCAACTATCTAGGTCACTTATTAATAGAGCTACGAGCTTCTAGGCTTCTAGGAAGTCTCCAATAAGGAGCTCCGCCATAGTTGGAAAAAATTCCAAACTAACATGCCACTGAAATGTCTCCTAGCTACTTTTGGCACTGCGAAAATGATTGTCAATAACTCTTGATCTAGGAGGCCATTTCTGGACTTCCATACATCATTGGAAATCTCTTTTTGAGCATAGTCAAACTATGCCATTATTATGACCATCTAATATAACCTCTTAATGAAAAAATTTCTCCAAATCCTAATTCTCCCTAACCATCACAGGAACAATATTTTAGCTTCTTACTTCATCCTACTAATATGATGGTTCTCTACCGGAGATTGTAGCAACCATGGGAATCCCCCTGAGCTTGACACACCATGGACACCGATGCCAGTCTAGTTGACATTAATGCAAACATAGTAAATTCCACCAGCCATTTAGGCAAGGAAAAATATCCAACGTAGCTCCCCCATGCGTGTTGACATCAATGCTAACACACTGCTGCCACTAGCCATCCATGCAATGCCAACTGTCCAATAGATAAAATATCTGAATGGAGGCTTTTGAGTGAAGAATTATTGTTAGGTCCCTATGCTACTAGTGTAACCCCTTGTTCTTATTATTGAAACCCAATTATTATATTTTTTTCCCATGTAGTCCCCATCTTGTTATTATTTTTCCCCATAGAATCTCACTATAGTTATTGTTGTGCCCTTACATTATTATTGTTATGTAGTCTTTGATTATATTATGACCCCTTAACTCCTATATACAAAAGGAGGTCTTTTCATTTGTGCCATCCAAGAATTGTTCATTTGTGTAATGTAAAGGAGGTTTCCCCCTCGAAGAGGCTGATTTTGAAGTCATTGATCTTACTTTTCTCTCTTTTTGTGAGTTGGTTTCATAACATTTGGTATCAGAGGCTTTAGATTTTAGGGGGGTTTTGTAGCTCCAAACAGGTCATCATGGAATTTTCACTATAATGTTTTCTCTACGAATTTTCAGAGGCTAAAAAAAAATCCATTTGATCCACAATTAATCTAAACCTCAGGTTCAAATTTCAAATCTTGTTTCACTATATTTTTGAAGGTATGATCTCAAGAAGTTAGGGTTTTTGCAAGATCTAGAATTCCATCGCAAACAGGTCATCATGGAATTTTCACTATCATGTTTTTTCAACAAAGGTTCAGACTCTGAAATTAAAACCCATTTAGTTGAAATCGTGATGAAGCTCATGCCTGAATTTCAGATATTTTTTTGCTATATTTTCAGAGATATGGTCCAATCAATTTAGGGTTCCGGTAGACTCCCAAATTAATCCCAAACAGGTGACTAGGAGAAAATTGTCATAACTTTCTTTTTGAGCATCAGATTGAAATTTCATAAGATGTTACAGAAAGAGAACATACTGTAATTTTTTGTGTATATTTTTCAGGTCCAAAGGTTGAAATAGTGACACATGGCACTTCATACATGTTCACTCTACTGAAAAAGTATATAATCAGGTCATCTTGGGAGACTAGGCATGACCCTTTCTTGGAGAATCCAATTTAGATCAGACTCATGGCATTGTAAAGAGGACGCAAAGGGCAATACCATGTCAAAATTTTAGACCTTGTAGAACCAAAATTTCATAGATACAATAGATTCACGATCGATATGCTAAAAGTAAGAAACGAATCACTTGAATCAAGAAAATAGAAATACGTAGTAAGACAAAGTAGATGGATGTTTCGAAGAATGTGGTTGAAGCTATGATAAATAGTTTTATATGTTCCATGGAAGCTGACATCAATGGTAGGGAAGTAGATTTGAAGAAATTCATGGAAGATTTGAAGAAAGACATGGAAGGTTTGAAGGAAGGTAGGACAAAGATGCTACAAGAAAGGCCTCCTAATGATGAAAATATAGTAGAGGAAACTCATGATGAGAAAAAAATAAATGTTAATCATGATTTCGTAGAATCTAAAATTGGATTAAAGACCCAGCATATTCCAAAGATAGATATGAGGAAGTTTGATGGCAAGGATCCCATAACATGGATACTACATACAGAGAAATATTTTAATCTACATGATGTGAAATTGTTACAAAAGGTATGTATTGCATCTTTATATTTAGAACCAAATCATTTTTTATGGTATAAAGGGGATTTTTCTTGTAAACCACTTGTCACCTGGTCAATTTCAGAGAGGAAATGATAGCACATTATGAGGATACACAGAGAAACACCTTCTTTAGCCAATTGATAAATCTCAAACAAAAGGGTTCAATGGAAAAACACATTGAGGACTTCGAAAAATTAAATATAAGGGTAAATGATATTATAGAGAGGTAGAGTATTGATGTCTTCATAGGAAATTTAAAGGATAACATTCAACATGAGGTTCATCTTTGGGAACCTGATTCATTGGAGAAGGGATTCGGGTTGGCAAGAAAAATTGAAAGCAAAATTATAGAAACAAGAAATCCTACCACTCACAATTATAAATATGGAAGTGTTGTTGCTCCTAGCCTTCCACAACCTACGAGGTTGACACCACAACAATTGGAAGAAAAAAGAGAAAACAACTTTTGTTACAGTTGTGATAGAAAATACACTAAAGGTCATAAGTGTGCTGAGAATAAATTATTTGACATTGATTGTGAAGAGAAGGAAGAAAAGGATCAAGTGTTAATTTGGGGTAGCATTGGATATGATCTAGCCATGAAATGTGGTGGAGAGGTTAGGGCACATGAGATATCCAATACCCAAAAAGTGTTTGGGCAGATTCTAAATAGTTTGGGAGATATTAAAATAATTAATATTTTTAATGGAGTCCCTAAGTCTAAACTTAGGGAAATTAAAATATTAATGTGAATTAATATAAAATTGTGTTAGAATGGTCCAAAAGATATGGATCAAGCCAAATCTAATATTAGCCATTGATTAGGGACTTAATCTCAGCCATTGATGTGTCAACGAGAAAATTATAAGAGGAGGATTAAGGGTCACTTGGAGAATACACCAGAGTGATCAGTCATTCTATTCTCTAGAGCAGGGTTTGCGAAGAGAGATAGAACTAATGATCAGTTATAGCAATGGGCAGTAAGTACAAGGCAAAGAGAAAGGGACAATTCCGAGAGTCTAGTGTAGAGGCAGAGAGAGACAGACGTAGAGCCAGAGGGAGCCACGCAGAGGTAGCAGAGACTACGCAGAGCCAAAAGGGCCTACGTCATCCACGTAGAGGCTGCAGGAGTGACACAGAGTACCAAAGAGGTTGTGTAGAGCCTTAGTAGGCTGACATAGAGGTTTTCTAGCTGGTACAAAGGCCAATAGAGCTGATGCTGAGTTTCAGATTGTGATAGAGAGGGATTTCATGGAGTAGGCTTTCCGAATACCTGTTTCCGAAGAGAGGTATTATTGTTAGATGTTTTTATCTCTATCGAGTTAGCCAGTTTGGCACCCAGTGTAGTAAAAAAATAGCTTCTTATAAAACCCTCAGATAGTTGAACTGGTTTTCCCACACTGGTTTTTTTGGGGACATTAGCCCAAAGATAACGGTGTCATTTGTGTGCTTGTTTCTGTTTGCTTTAGTTGATGATCTGTAATGTGTTGATAATGCACTTGTATTTATTTCTATATTTACATTGTAAATAACTTGTTAATTAAACAAAACAAGTAGGTAGGAATAAATTAGTGAAGTTCATGGAGGGTTTCTAACTATTAGACTTAGAAACTTCAACATGGTACCAGAGGGTGGTTGCAGATCACAGGAGAAATGAGGACATCAGCAGAGTAGAGTAGTAGCAGTAGAAAACAACTATCCTAAGTCATAGAACTTGTTCCTAGCATCAAAGTAGAAAGGAAGGGATGATGCAGTGCCTGCATCATCAAGTTTGAGCCAAGAATAGGTTGTTCAGAGACTAAAGGAGGCAAAGAAAGGCTCAAACAAAGCCATGTAGAGGCCAAGAGGGTTGACATAGTTGACTGAGGGAGCTATTTTGCTGGTGTTAGAATTGTGCAGAGCCTAGGGGGTCTCACCTTCAGGTTTCTGGGGTTTAAGAGGTTGTGGGTAACTTGCAGAGTGGAGCTGGTGGGGTACTATAGATAGAAAAATACCTAATAGGGCGAGGCAAAGGAGGAGGGAGTTGCTATCGAAGGTTTCTAACTGAGAAATCTGGATCAGTGGTGCAGTTGTATAGACAATTAGAGTAGGGGTCATCTCGACATCAGCAAAAGGGTTTCTGGGAGGGAAATCAAGGCCCAGAGGGAGTCACATCGAGAACTTCAAGGAGGGAAGTAGAAGAGAATCATGGCACTACATGGAGTAAGAGATCACGACAGACTAGACGGATCCTCAAACTTCGCAATCTGGAAGGCCAAAATCTTATATGTACTTAACAGAAATCGTGTCAAGCACTTTGCCTTGATGACGATAGTGATCCGAATTGACCTAGATAATAATGAAAAATAAGAGGAGTCATTGGAGAGGGCCAAAAGCATTTTCCTTGACGGGGGTCAAGGACCATGTAGTACCACACATTGCCGAGAAGGAAAGAACAAATGAGATGTGGAAGGCCCTAAATAAATTGTACCATCATACTTCTATGCATAGAAGGATGTTACTAGAAAATCAGTTGTGGTCATACCAGATGAAGAAGGGAGAACTGATCGACACCTTCCTCGATTGACTAAATGAGATCTGGGATCAACTGACTCGCATAGGTGCCACATTGAATCAGGAATTGATGGTGAAAATAGCGCTAAATGCAGTCTCAGAAGACTGGGATTTATTTTTCCATAGTATACTGGGTAGAGTGACCCTTACATATTGGGAGGAAATGTGGGTGGCTCTTCGCCAAGAAGAGATCAAAAGGCTAAGAAAGATGGGAAGTAGTGGCAAGGGGATCAGATTCAAGCAGGAGGAGGAGGATGTTTCCCTAGAATTTGAGGGAAAGAAAGATAGACAGAAGAAGAAGGACCTCTCCAAGATCAAATTCTTTCACTGTGGGGAGCTGGGTCATTATGCGACCCAGTTTCCAAGGAAGAAGAAAAAGGGAGAGGCTTCCAAGACCAAGGCAGTGCCAGTAAGGGCAGAGAAGGAAGTGGAGATAGATGATGATTGTGGCATGAGTGCACACACGCCACTTGAGTGGGCGTGAGGAGACATCGATCTCTAGTCAGATGGACTATAGGTGATGAGGAGCAGGATCCACGAGGTATCCAACCTCTTCGATTATACCTTGCTACGGGTGCCTCAAAGAGGAGTAGCCAGACTGGGGGATGTGGGCAGAGACAGATTCAGATGAAGTGGCAAAGAGAGCTACAATGCAGAATTCCTAGGACATAGTGAGGCTAGGAGGCTCCAATAGTGCGAGAGGAACGAGAGTGTTGTACTAGTGCATGATGACACATAGATGTGTGCAATGGTGCGATATGCAGGGAGTTGTTGCAATAGCACAGACGTTAGAGAGGGAGAACTTGTCAATGACAAAGAGAGCTTCAACATCATGAGTACTCTAGGCTAACAGAGAGGTCAGAGTTGGGAGATCAGTTACTTACTTCTCAGTAGCTGAGTTGCAATGTAGAAGTTAGCAGTGGTAGTGCTATGGGTGACACGATGCAACATAATGAGAGGAGATGCAGTGCAGATGTAGTAGTGGCAGTGGGAGGGCCATGGGTAGCGGCACAGATGCAGAGGGAGTTGTCGTACATATGCAACAATGGCAGTGGTAGAGTTATGGGTAATGGTAAGCTATTTTGTTATCTCAGCTAGATCTTATACGAGTTCAAGTTCAACGTCTTGATGTCGATATCATAGTACAAGATGTAGCAGTGCAGAGGATGATTGGAAGTACGTCTAGCATTAGAACATGGACTGATGCTAGGTGCTCAGGGTAATACTCAGTAAGGAGTATTGCTAGAGCACATTCCTCGCTAAGAGGGATTGTTGATTAGGCATAGCATTGAATGTGTTCTAGCCACAAAATTTGGTGGACAGGTTAGGGGACATGAGATCTCCAATACCCAGAAAGGGTTTGGGCGGATTCCAAACTGTGTGGGAGATATTAAAATAATTAATATTTTTAATGTAGTCCATAACTCTAAACTTAGAGAAATTAAAATATTAATGTGAATTAATATAAAAATGTGTTAGAATGGTCAAAAATACATGGATCAAGCCAAACCTAATCTAGCCATTGATTAGGGACTTAATCTTGGTCGTTGATTTGTCAACGAGAAAAGTATAAGAGGAGACTTGAGGGTCACTTTGAGAATACACTAGAGTAATTAATCATTCTATTCTCTATGTAGGTTTTAACCCTGTACAGAAATTACCTGCATACGAATTCTAAAACAAATAAAATAAACAATGTGAGATCATAACACATAAAACACGTATGCACAGAGATTTTCCCCTGGATCCCAAAACCGAGACTACTAGCTTGATTTTTCATTATGTTCCTTTCAATGTTACAATACATATTTATACACGCCGAAGCATCCAATACCATGGACCGAAAACCATACGTAGGTTCGCCCAACCTAATATAGGGTCCAATTT
>APFE031069332.1:0-44577 GCA_000404065.3 Pinus taeda | reverse complement strand
ATTCAGCAATACTGAATCTGAGACACACAATCGTATTGTGCTCTTTGCCTTCCAATCCAGCTTCTTCCATTCTTCATCAGTCACTCCCGTTGATTTAGTACCCGGATCTACCGCGATCCATTGATCTTTATCCACCAACAGATCCTCCATCTTGAGTTTCCACAACTCAAAACTCTGACCATTGAACTTCTCAATCTCTATCTTTCTACTGCTTGCCATCTTCTTTCACCACCAGAATCGATCTCGCATATCTCCCACTGAATAGGGTCTACCACAGGCCCGAGTGAAACCCCTCAACAACAAAGGCGCCCCCTTGAAGCCAAAACAGCTCTGATACCAAATGTTACAATACACATTTATACATGCCAAAGCATCCAATAACCTGGACCGAAAACCATCACGTCCAAAACCATAGACCGAAAACCATCGCGTCCAAAATACATGTGCGAAAATCATTCACAAAACCATAGGTGGGTCTGCCCAACCTAACATAGGGTCCAAAACCAAAATTTTCCGGGGCGCTTCCCCGAACCCCATAAAGTGGTGTTACGGGTACCCCTCAAACCCCCTCTTAACTATATGGAAATAATATAACACAACCCAACACAGGAAGATGAATTCAAAAGTGAACATGTGATTTACTATCTTAGTTGAACTCTGAATCTGACTGAGCTTAAATATTCGCATGTGGAAAAATTGGCCTTGGTGGTTGTTCAAGTTGTCCAAAGATTTCATCACTACATCTTATTACGCAAAACCATGATAATTTCTGACTGTAACCCTATCATTTATATCTTGACCAAACAATTGCTATGGGGCAAGTATTCCAAATAGATAGTTATCCTGCGGGAATTTGACTTGGAATTTGAAAAATCCAAGGCTATGAAATCTTTGGTTTTTGCGGAACTGATGTGTGATTTCTCGCGTACTGATACTGAAACTGTGGCGGAAGAGCCCATTGCGGAAGAATCCTTGTTTCTTATTAGTAATCTTGATCCATGGTATGGAGATATTATAATTTATCTCCAAACCCAATCTTTTCGGCTTGAAATCTCATGATCTCAGCGATGGAAAATACGTTTCCAATTGCAACAATACAATATTATTGGAGATAAACTCTATCGTCGTGGGGCAGATTCTGTTTTCCGACGTTGTCTAACTCATGAAGAAGCTAAAAAGGTTTTGAATGACTATCACTCTAGAGCATGTGGTGGTCATATGTCTGGGTATGCCACAGCCCAAAATATATTGCGTGCTGGTTATTTCTGGCCATCCTTATTCAAATATTGTATTTATACAGTCCAAAAATGCCGGAATTGTCAGATTTTTTATCGTAAGATGCATGCTCCACCTGCTCCTCTCCACCCTATAATTGTTGTTGGTCCTTTTGAAAAGTGGGGTATCGACTTTATTACATGTAACCCTCACTCGGCCAGGGGGCATGTGTATATCATCCTTGCGGTAGATTGTTTTACTAAGTGGGCCGAGGCAATGCCTACATTTTCGGCAGATGGCAAAACTACTGCAATTTTTGTTTTCAATCATATAATTTCTAGATTTGGTGTTCCTCAAGCTATTATTACTGATCATGGAAGTCATTTTCGAAACATCATGATGACTGAACTGACAGATTAACTTTGCCCGCGTCATGATAGTTCTACTCCATATTACCCACAGGCTAATGGTCTCGTTGAAGCTATCAATAAAATTCTAGTCACTATGATCCAACGAATCAATGGTATTCATAGGTCAAATTTGCATAACATGTTATTTTCAACACTTTGGGCATATCGAACCTCAGTAAAAACATCAACTGGTTTCACTCCTTTTCAACTAGTTTACGGTTTGGAAGTAGTGTTACCCATTGAATGCGAAATTCTGTCATTGAAAATAGCCGTAGAATTACTCCCAGCCACTTTCGAAGAGGAGAAATGTTTTTTGTACTTAGCTCAGCTAGATGAGAATCGACGTGATGCTACATTAGCGATCGAAACTCATGCGAAACGAATAAAAGCTCAGTACGACCAAAATTTTACACCTCGTAATTTTTCGAAAGGAGACCTAGTCTTACTATACGATCAAGCAAACGATAAGCTAGGGGCTGGAAAATTTGTACCTATGTGGCATGGTCCTTATATTGTTAAGTGAAAGCTGGTAAAAGGGGCCTATGAATTGGTAGATTTTGACGGTGTCTCTTTGGGTAAACCCAGAAATGGGCTTTATCTGAAGAGATATTATGCTTAAATTTTGGTGTGGAGATTTTTATTAGATTAGTTTCTTTCTAGCTGGTGTGTTTTAGATTAGAAATGTGTGCCTAGTTTAAAGAGTGCTTTTATCATTATTCCTGCTTATCTTGATTTTACTCTTGATATTGTAGATGTCGACATCTCTTCAAACATACATTGGTTTTGCTGATGGTGCTTGTCGTAATACATGGAACATTTCTTCTGTAGCTTGGGTTATATATTCAACCTCTGATGAGTTAGTATCTATGCATGGGGTAAGCCTCGATCAAACAAAGAATAACATTGCAGAGTATAGTGCAGTGATTGAGTTATTATCTAAATCCATCTCATTTTGGATTCAGAGTTTGATTGTTAGGTTAGATTCTGAACTCGTTGTATTACAGCTTAACAGGGTTTATGCCATTAGAAATCCAGTGTTATTAAGATTATTCTTGAGAGTTTGTTTCTTGGAACGTGAATTTGACTACATTGAATATCAACATATTCCAAGATATTTAAATACATTAGTAGATGCAGTTGCTTCTCGTATGTTAAATAGACATTTGCAATAATCAAACCAGTAAATTTAAAAACATTCCATAACATGTTATACAAGATAGCCAGTAATAGTGATATGTCATGGCATAGAAGTGTGTCAAATATACATCGTCTTCGATCATAGGTTGAAAAAAACCTTATGATCGGAAAAAATGATAGTACAAAAAGACATAAAATGTCGTATGAGTCTACAAAATAGATCATCTTATCCCTGGTGATGATCACGATAAGAAACCACTGCTTGGGCCACCCTACAAGGAAACCTCCTAAAAGGTCCTGGGACCCCAATCACATATCGTTGTAACCTAAGTGGAATATCATCTATGCCAGTCTCTGGAATATCTACTGTCAAATGCTCTAGATGATTCTCCAATTCGGTTAGTGTCTCTGTAGATTGGTCCTGTGAGGCTGGTACTGCTGCAGCTAGGTGTCTCCTCTCATAAGGCTGGAGAGCAGCTGGTCATCGTGGACCGACATCTGCATTTAAAACTTTTTGTTGTCAGTTTTGGACGATTTAAAAAAAAAAAAAAATAAGAAAACTTAGAAAATGTTGAGAATGATTTTACTTGAATCATCCCACTGCTCTCCTAGTGGAAGAGTCATGTCTGGGTCACCATGATAATCCATCCCAGCATATGGAAAATCCTGAATCACAAAAGGTTGGTTCTTCAACCAACAAAAATACTCAAGCGGAAATCGAACAACCTCTGAACCCTACTCAGGATGACGAGCCATCACTGCAACCCAACGTATTATCCTAAGCTCTCGAGGAAGCCCAGCCTCAACAGAAAGCTGCTATGGGACCAACATAGGGACCGTCTCTAGACCAAAGCTCACAACCAGGAAACCATATCCAAAGTTTTTTAGTTGTCTATTCTTTTCTCTAGTTAGTTGGCCTTTTACATTTTCCAACACAGCCTCGCACCAGTTGAAGATGATACCTCGATAACGGTCTACTGCCATTCGCATCTAGGATCCGGTAGCTACATGCAATGTTTTACTCCTGCATAGTCTGGTGATAGTGAAAGCAATAACCTTAAGTTCAGGACGAGCGATAGTTTTAATATCGATCCGTTTGTCCTTTGTTTGATTATTGCAAAACTCCAATCGAAGACTAGTGACAGACTGGCCACCTGGCCTAGTCCTGAAAAGAGATAATTGTTCACCTCCCTTGGGCAAACCAGTCGAAAAATATATGTCCTCTAGCTCAATTTCGAGCCGGTGGCCACCAATCATGAAACATTGGTCCTGTATGTTCCACCTGTCTACTAGCCATTGCAAGAACTCTACTTGGGCCCTCGTGCCGGGTATGGCCCAAAATTTAAACAATCCACATGCCCTCAATGCATCCAATGTGGGTTGATGATTTATTGCGGCAAGGTCGACATCCTCATGCTCGCATTCCTACTAAATAAGCATTTTGTATGTTTTACATTGCAAAAAAGACATATTAGAACAATTTAGTTTAAAAATGTTTGGGCGGAAATAGAGAAATTTGAAATTTTAAAACCTATTTTGCAGGGTCCGCACCCAGTGGTTAGGGATAATGTGTAGGTCCACACTCGTCGTAAGCAATAGGTGCGGACCCATGACTTTTTCCGTTGTAGAAAAAAGTCGGGGTCCGCACGGGCCGCATATTGCACCTGCGGACCCCCGTGAGTGTTTTTTCAGAAGAAAATTCTCCTTAAAAATCAATTTTAAAGCTTAAAAATGAAATGTAAATGGTTGAAATGCAAGATAGGGATGATGTGGATTACTTGTAGCTAACGGTTTTCGATTCCAATGGACAGATTTTCCGCAATCTTCACAAGAAGTTTCTTACCCAAAAGCTCTCACTTCTCACTCTAAAATCAAACGGTAAAACTGAGTTTACAAAAGCCCTTTTTATAAGCTTTTTTGAATAAATGAATTTTTAATTTATATATTTTTCACTTTAAAAGGGTAACTTTTTGATGCATTTTTATTTATCTTAAACAGGTGTGAGTAATGTTTTGAGTTTTTGTGCAGAATATTGGATGTTCAGGGATAATTGATTATTTTCAACAAAGAGCATGATTTTTCACTTTTTCGGACTCTTCCAAAATTTATGAAAAAATATAAACATTGGATTCCTCTTTAAGCTCTTTTCTGACTCGTAAAATATAAAACGATTGCCAAGTTTTTGCCTTTTTGACTCGTTAAACAGAATTAAAAAGGCAGTCCACTTACAGCTCTTTTCTGACCGTATAAACATGAAAAGATTGCCGGACTTTTGTCATTTCAAGTTCGATATTGGTTATAAAACGACGTGTCTTCAATCGCTTTTTTACTTTTTCAGATCGGAGCCACTAATTATGAAAAGTACTCCTTGATCGTAATGGTCAAGCGGTTCTCTCAAGTATTATTTTATACTTTTTCGGGCTTGAGGGACACAAATTTATGAAAAAAGACACCCATGGAGTTTCCTTAAGTTTTTCTTCTGACTCCCTAAAATTGAAAAACACCGAGTTTTTCCTATACTGACTCGTTAAAATTTAACAGTAAAGGGTCTGTTCAATTTTAAACAAGAAGGAAACACTCCTTCTTAGGGTTCAAATTTTAAACTAAGTTGGACTCATCCGAAGGATGATCTTATAACCAAGCAAATGTTATCCTCCTCAAGCTTGTCAAAAATAAAGAGGTACTTGCCAAAAATGGTGGGGGAAAAGAGAGAAAAATGAACCTGTTTTTTATACTTTGTGTTTTAGAAAAGCAGTCAACCACTCTTGAACACGACACTTTTGTTTACCTGGGTTGGGAAATCCTTTGCCTAATAGTTAATCAAACCATGTTGAAGGTCTTCAGCAGGTTTCTAGGTATTAGCTTTGGGTCAATTATCACCAAACCATCTGCAATGTCGTTATGTGTTCAAGAGGTCAGTTCAAATAAACCATTCATTTGCAAAATATCTGTCATCCATTTTGACCATCCCTGAGTTAGTCCTTGCCAAATATATTTCTTCAAAACTTGATCTATGATTTCGTGTTGTGGGCTAGCCTAAGACAGATCGCTTTCTATTGACTTCAGCTCATTATCTAGAAAGATGATCTAGAAATCGTCAGTACCTTGGAATCTGCATGCCCTAATGGCAGGTTTCTCGCCTTCGACGATAGGTTGCATCATTAACCTTTGATCAAAGGATTCTATGACATGTTCGATATCAGCTCATTTATTCACATTTCATGGATTGTACTGAGTACTTTGAGAGCCATTGACATTCCTGGTGGTTTCTCTCAAACTTGTTAACAGATCACATCATTGACTGGTAATCAAGTGGTTTCTACCATGTTCGACTTCGACACATTCATTCACATGGATAGAATCGTACTAGTTCAGGAAGCAGAAATCAAGACCCTAGATCTAGTTTCCACCATCCAGGCTACAAGGAATTTTTTTATTCATTATATAGTGGACTATTCATAAGCAGATGGCTGCGCCCATACTGTGTCTACATATGTCTATACTCGTGATGTATTACAAAATCATTCCTGTATCAGAGCAGTTTAGTTAGTTTTCTAGTCAGTTTTGATCTGAGCATGGGAATGCCTACCTCAGCAATGATATGTTCACACACACACACACACACACACACACACACACACACACATATATATATATATATTGCATTGAATGTTTTTACATGTTTCGACTGGGGTGTCCATAGGATGATCCTTCAAATGATAAAGTACTTCACTCTTCTTAGATGACAAATTCTAGCTTCATCTATTACAGACTTCGCATTTTAGGGGACAATCTATTCCACAAAAATTGTCACCTTGACATTCTGCAATCTGTGTGAGTCCATTACCACTCATACTTTCCTCCTTTGCAAGTCTTAAGCCTCAGTTCTTCATATCAAGCCTTGAAAATAAGAGAAAGCCCTCAAAAGTCTATAAAACTCTGGTTCCACACTTTCTCTTAGCATTTCCTGCGGTCCTGCACCTAAAGGTCATGTCTCCTGCACACCTGACCACTCTGTCTCTTTGTTATGGGTCCGGACCCCTGTAAAAGTCAAAAAGGCACAAGTATATTCTTAAAAACTCACTTTGAGTCATTTCTAGAAGCTTCTCGAAGGAATCTTGAGGTGGCAAGTTCGCTCCTTTAAGGTTCATGCATCCCATACCTTAAGGAGCTAACCCCTTGATGTGAGGAGCTTATCCCTTTGAAGGAGGACTCTATCCCTTCATAGGTGGACCTGTAACCTCCTTCCTTTGCATTATAAAATGAAGCATTGAGCTCGTTACTTGGGAGGTTGAAAGCTGAATATTTTTGAGGTGAAATGTTGTTGTAACTTAGTCTTCCTAATTGAGCTTATGTGAGGAGAGATTACATACCTCTTTGATCTCATTTGGAAGAGTGTGAGGCTTGTCAAAGTAAAGGAGATTCCTGTTTTGGACCCTAGGAAGAGCTTGTAAAACATCAAGGCACCAAAGGTTGTAAAGTTCTTCTATTTCAAAGTTAATACAAATAAGTTTATTTTTCTCAATAAGTTGTGTTTGATGGTTTATTTTATGGATTCCTTGATCACCATAACGAACATGATTTATGATATTAGCTATGTAGGTGTTATTTGATGTGTGCTTTTTTGTGATTGTAGGTTCTCAAAAGGAAACTCTTTTGGACAGTTGAAATATGGCTGCTACAAACTAGCGTTTGACTTAAGGTAGGGTCTAAACACCTCTATAGTTTTTATTAATGAATCACAATATGTTTAGAGAAAGGTAGATTTGCTTGTCCTGCTTGTTGCTAGATATATTTTGATACTAGGGAGATTTGCCTTGTCCGCAAGATCGATTTATCCGGCCAACACTAGCTTTGATACCATGTATAACGTTTTCTACCAATTAGATAACTCCAATACCATGTAGAAATTCCCATTGTAGATCAACCTGGTAATGCAATGTACTAAAGAAAAACACTTGATCTACTTCTACAAACAATTTAGCAGAAGATTAATCAACCATGAACAACATCAAGAAGAACACATATAACTGATAAGAAGGAATCAATCACACATAACACAGAAAAATTTACCTGGGGAAAGCACCTGCCTAAAACCCCATCTTTGTATTATCATACAAGTGGAAATATAGTCTGGATTACACAAAGCCTTAGCTCAGAAGCTATCTAGCTCTCAGTACAATCCCTCTGTTGCTCATATATAGTCAAAGGCTTCTCACGAACCTTCTCCTCTACCCTCCAAGCATCCTATTTCTATGCATATTTTTTCTTGGGTCCTCCAGCTGCAACCTGTGTGATTCTCACCTCACACACAACACTGACCTTTGGAATAACTGCACAAACCTGAAGGAGATAAATCCTCATCATGGATGAGATTCCTTTATAGGAAAAATATTCATCCAACTGATAGTACATTGTCCATTCTTTGATCTCAACTCGCTCTCTGTCTGAACAAACATGCATCAGTTATCCATGAGTGAATACACAATTATTTGAAAATAACAGTTGTCACATGCATGCAAGCATAAAAAAATTGTATCTCATTAATTTAACAACTTGTTAAATTAATCTAACTGAACTTGACTAAGTTAAACTAAGTCAACTGATCCTCTCAAGATAGACTCATCCTTAATTCCTCAACCAGTGGAGTAAATCAAGGGCACATTCCCCAATTAGTGGAGAAATAATTGCATGTTCTCACAAAGACTTCAAGTTGATTTTCCTTGACTAATTAACTCATGAAGAATTAATTAATTAATATTCCAAACTGCTGGTAAGACCAAATTCGAATTTACTTCCTATAGATAGACCAGGGACTGCTATAAATAGGAAGGGACCTAGAAATGCTATTTTTAGATGATGTTATTTTTAGAAGTTTCACCTCTCACTCAAGGTGGCCAAAATTCTCATTGGCCAAACTACTATTTTTAGAAGTGTTATTTTTAGCAGTTTTATTTTTAGCAATTTCTAAATTTACATTTCTTGTTGCACACTTTTCAACAATTTCTATTATCCAACCAGATTGGATAAATGGAGCAAGGGATGAGTGGAAGAAGGAAAAAGAAGTGTGGCCACTTATTCAAAAGTTGCAGAATATCCCAATTCAAACAATATTGCCAAAACTTGAAGAGGAAGGAAAATTCATATTCGAACCTGGAGCAGTCATAGAAACAAGAACCCAATAGCTACAAAATCAATCAATTTCAGAGTATCTCATCAAGTGGAAGAAGTTACCTGCTAAAGATTCCACATGGGAGGACAAGAATTTAATATAGAAGCATGAAGAACTACTTAAGCATTGAGGACAACACTTTTTGAAGGAGAGGGGCATGTTAGGCCCCTATACTACTAGTGTAACCCCTTCTTGTCATTAGTACAACCCCCTTATTATATTTTTGTACCCACGTAGTCCCCATATTATTATTATTGTGCTCCATAGAAGGCCACTATTGTTATTATTGTGCCCTTACATTATTATTGTTATGTCGGGTCTGATTATATTATGACCCCTTAGACTCCTATATATAGAATGGTAGTCTTTTCATTTGTATTATCCAAGAATTGTTCATTTGTGTAATGTAAAGGAGGTTTCCCCTTCGAAGAGGCTGAATTCTAAGGCGTTGATCTATCTTTTCTATCTTTTTGTGAGCTAGTTTCATAACATACTAGGAAAGGAATTCTTGGTGCATCCCAAGATTGTCAGGAAAGGAAATCAACTACTTAAGTATCCAAAGTGAAAACCAACCTTGCTACCACCAGACTCATGTTTCTGGAAACACACAAATATGGTAGTTGGAAAGAAAATTACAAGTTTGTCGAATGAAAATTGCTAGATTATCAATAGTTCCATTTAAGATATTATTCTGCAAATTCCTGCAAGAAAACCTGAAATATTTCATAATGTTTTAAGAACAACCCCAAAATATAATAGGAAAATAATTTTATTAGATCCAGAAATAATATCTATTGGAAGAACAATTTCCTCCTGCAACATATATTATTTTTCCATATATTATATTTCAATCCTATAAGCTTTCTAAGAACATAGATTCTGCAACTCTGCAAGTATTGAATTCCTCGTGTATAATAATGATCCCATCAATTCCCATATGCATGGAAGCAGAGGGAAGACCCTACCAATAAATGCAATAGATCATTCCCAAATAGCCTCAATTGTGAATAAACTCAAGGAAGAAAATCAATTTTCCTATACATTTTAAAGATTTTAAGATTTAATAAGAAGCTCACAAAATGATGTAATAACTAAACATTAATGTTGTTCTTTTGCTTTCTATTCACATGGTTAGGGAGTGGTTATGTTGAGCAAGGTAATGAAAGTCCACTTCTTGAAATAAGTGAGGAAAAAACAAATTTCTAGTCATAGTAATCCTATTGTTAACAATCAATATAAGAAAATGTGTTATTCTTTTAAAATTATAAAATAGGCCTTAGAACAGTTACTATTAATAGATTTTCAAACTTGCATTTGAATGACCACTTAGCTTCCATTATAAAATTGCTCAGATTCTATCTATGTTCTTGCTAGATATTCATTATTATCTAATTTGCAATCAGAATAAATACTAAAATGAACATGTACAATTCCTTATTTCTTGTTAAGGTCCAATGTTACCAGCCAAAAACAAGACACACTCTTAACTCAAATAAATACCTTTGACTCTTGAGTGCCATTAAAAATCATGTGTTCTAAGGAAAAACCAAACAAATACTACCCAAAATATGTCTTCTTAGTGTTGTTATCCTTAATAAAATATATCTAAGTCCAAATCCAATTATCTATTCATTATTATCTAATTTACAATCAAAATAAATACTAAAATGCACAGGTGTGATTCCTTATTTCTTGTTAATATCCAGCATTACTACCCAAAAACAGAGATACACTCTTAATTCAGTACCTTTGAATCTTGAGTGCCATGAAAAATCATGCTTTCTGAGGCAAAATCAAACAAATACTACCCAAAATATTTCTTAGTGATATTATCCTCAAAAATATATCTAAGTCCAAATTTAGTTATCTCGTTTTGTTTTACAATAATGTTTCTCATTTTTTTGAGAAGTGGTTAATAGATCCTATTCATGACCCATGACTTAATAAGTGTACCTTCCAATTTATGCAAAAAATGAACAATATTTATGACCTTATCTAGTTCCTAGTCATGACTTGTTACTTAATAAGTGTACCTTCACATTTATGCAAAAAATAAACAATATTTATGACCTTATCTGGGAAGGTTCAAGTTATCCACAACAACAGTTCATGGGTTCTACCTTTCCTGCAATAGTCAATTTGTTTTGCAGGGTCGTTGCTCCGATATGTGATCCAGATTTAAACAGGAATGCAAAAAATTACATATATAACCATAAATACAGAGATGCAGTAGAAATAACACTTCATTTCATTAATGGAAAACACTAAAGTATGCTTACAAACAGAATGGAAATAAGTCTAGCTCGGGCAATGGTAACTTATCTCTCAGAAGAGATGTGGTGGCTACATCCTCTAAACCAACTTATAATGAGGCTCAATGGCCTTTTTATTATTGAAAAATAAAAGATAACCCTAAACAACAAAACCCTAACTCGAGGAGATGTAACACCAAAAGTTTATGGGCCTCATTGGGGTTATTTGGAAGCCAACTTCCTAGGATCCTAACTTGGCCATATTATCTTTGTTTAACGCGTATGATACCTCATTAGAAAGATCTCTATGAGGAATACATCTATTGGTGCAATTTATTTGAAATCATTAGAGGAATTTTTCCAAAAAAAACATCGTTTAGGGCCTCAAAATAGCTCCAGAAGTTCAAGACCAGAAAAAATGCCAAAAATAGTAAATTGTGCTACAATTAAGGAAACTGAAAAAACTGAAAGAAGCAATGGTGAGGGTCCAAGTGGAATAGGTGGGTGGACACCAATATCCACATGGATCAGTCCTCCCCCCAGGAAGAAATGGTCCCCATTGTGCTGAGTTCCTCCATGAGATGAGGAAACTTTTGTTGTACTTAGTCCCTGGTGAGCCATTTGTCTTGGTGCAGGAGTTGGCTGGCTTTGACAACTCGATACAGTTGGAGCTTCTGCTAGCGAGTGTTTTTTATTTGTGTTTCCATGATCTGATCAATTGTATCTTGTTCCATGCCACCTGGATTTAACTTTGTTGGTGTGAGTTGTTCTGCAATATCGGATGTGTCCAGTAATGGTGGAAAGTATCGCTAAAGGCGATCCACATTGAACATTGGGTGCACACCAATGAATGGGGGAATGCTGAGCTCAAAATCATTATCTCCCACAGCCTTGGTGATGGCCCATGTTCCATATCGAAGCAGGCGAATCTTGCGGTCAGGCCCAATGAGGAGCTTCTTTTGCAAATGTAGCCAAACTTTGTCGCCCTCCTGGAACTTGTGTGGTGCCTGATGCTAATCATGTCGCTGCTTGTACTTAGCATTGGCTTTGTCCAATATGTCATGGACCTGTTGGCGGATGTGTTGAATGTGCTCAATGGAGTTATTTTCCTTGTTGACTTCAACCCGGATATGAGCCAAACCTGCCTGAGTCACTGCAAATGGTATGGCCACATCAATGGGACATAATGGCTGGAATCCCAAGCCCACCTAAAAAGGGTTGTGGCTAGTTGAGTTGTGGAGAGCCCGGTTATAGCTATACTAGACATAGGGGAGGCTCTCATCCCATGTGTGTGGAGGCTTTGAATTGTACATGTGTAGAATGTGTACAATCATCCTGTTGACGACCTTTGTCTGGCCATCAGTTTGGGGATGGAAAGATGTGGACTTAGTGAGCTTGGTGTCCAACATCGACTATGGACTAGACCAAAATGTATAGAGGAACCTACTATCTTGATCTTAGATGATAGATAGTGGGATCCTAAAGTGTACCCACACTCATTCAACGAAGAGTTTAGCAATGGCTTCTGTTGTGATATTCTTCTTGTAGGCTGCCATAATGGCCATCTTTGAGAATCTGTCGATGACCACAAAAAAACAGTTATTTCCATGCTTATTAGAAGGAAGGCCCAACATGTAATCCATGGAGATGGATTTCCAAGGTTGACTTGGGGTAGGCAACAGAGTATAGAGGCCTTGCTTTTTGATGGTTGGTTTGGAAACGACGCAGGTAGTGTGGGATCTGATGTACTTCTCGACATCCTGTCGAAGATTCAACCAATAGAAATACTTTTGCAGTACTGCCACCATTTTCTCAACCTCAAAATGCCCAACGACTTGAGTGTAGTTCACTTCCCAAATCATCTTGGCACGCTCACTTGAAGGAGCACAAAGGTATCCTAGGTGGCATAATAGAGCATCCTAGAGGTGAAAATCTGGAACTTGTCGACCCTCCAAGAGTGTGTGGTATGTGTGGCCGAATTCTGGGTTGATTTTGTAGAGAAGTGGCCAATCAAAAGTCTCATGCCCACAAGAGTTGAGCACGGTGGTTAACGCCATGATTGGTGGTCGGCTGAGGCAGTATGAAACATTATTGGTGCTTCCCTTCTTCTAATTTATATTCAAATGAAACTATTGTAGGTATGTGGACCACTTCTGATGGGGATCATTCTGCAACTTCTCTTGCGTTTGTATGAACTGTAGGATTCAGTGGTCTGTTTGGATGACTGTTTCCTTCCCAAAAATGTAATGCTTCCATTGTCGGTAGGCCTGCACAATGGAATACATATCTTTTTCATAAGTGGGATACTTCTGGATTGTGTCTGAAAACGTTTATCTGTGATATGACACTAGATGCTCTTGTTGAGTAAGGACTGCCCCAATAGCATAGTCAGAGGCATATGTCTCGATCTCAAATGGTTGTTGTAAGTCTGGTAATGTGAGCACTGATGCAGAGTAGAGGCGATGTTTCAACTCTGTGAATGCCCTATGTTCAGATTTAGACCAAAAGATTTTTTCTTTTTCTCCTCCCTTGGTGACTTGACTCAAGGGCTTAGTGATATGAGAGAACCCCAACATGAACCTGCAGTAGAAATTGGCAAGACCTAGAAAGTTGTAGATCTCTATTAGAGTACTTGGCATTGGCTAAACCTAAATGACTTGGATCTTGGTTGGATCCACATGCACCCCCATTCATCAATAATCGATCCCAGATACTAAACCTGGGTCATGCCAAAAGTGCATTTCTCCAAATTGGCACATAGCTTGTGTTGCCGAAGTGTTTGGAGAACCTGTCGGATGTGGTGGAGGTGCTCTTCCCAATTCTGGCTAAAGATCGGGATGTCATCCAAGTATACCACTACAAATGAGTTGGTGAATGGTCGCAAGATGTCATCCATCAACCTCATGAAGGTTGCAGGAGCATTCGTTAACCCGAAAGGCATAACCAACCATTTGAAAAGGCCCTCCTTGGCTTTTAAGGCAGTCTTCCACACATCGGAGGGTTCGATTGGTACCTGGTGATATCCAGAATTCAAGTTGATTTTGCTGAAATATTCCCCCCCTTGAGTTGGTCTAGAAGATCATCAATTCGTGGTATTGGGTACCTATTCTGGACAGTGATCTTGTCCAGCGCTCTATAGTCAATACAGAGTCTCCAAGTCCCATATTTATTTTGTACCAACACGATTGGGCTCCCACAGGGCAATGATCTCGGCCAGTTGTGACCTTTCTGCAGCAACATCTGAATATGCCTCTTGATTTCATCATTCTCTAGAAAGGAGCACCAATAGATTGGTCCATTGGGAAATGGCGCACTTGGGGTCAGATCGATGGAGTGCTTGACGTAACAATGCAGAGGCACCCCTACGCAGGAGGTGAAGATGTCTTCGTACTCCTCCACGACCTTTTCCATTGGTTGTTGTCATGCAGAGGGGACCTGTCTGGAGGTCATGGCCACTATCTTCTGCTTTCTCTGAGGGCGTATCATTAGGAAAACAAATTTCCTGGTTTTGGAAATGAGCTTACTGCATTGTTTTGCAGTAACTAGAGAGATGGCGATATGCAGGGATACTTCCGTATCCTGTACAACTTATTTACCCAAGGAAACAATAACACTGTTAGGCCTTGACTCATACACAAAATGTCACTTCCACAAGTATGGTTGGCCTAATAATACATCATAAACATCAAGGGGAGCAACATCACATAATACATCATTCATGAAGGGCTTGATGTTGTATGGAAGGTGGCAATGTTGGCTCATGCGAAGATCCTGTCTTTGGTGAATCCACCCAATGGTGTACAATTGTGGGTGTGCTATGGTTGGGAGGCCCAACCGCTTCATGACCTCTACGGAAATGAAGTTCTTTTGGCTCTGGTTGTCAACAATGAACTATACTAGGGAATCTTTACCCACATTTTGGAGAGGAAGAGATGCTCCTCCTCCTTTTGATATTTGTGTTCCTCCTTCTGGATCTTCATGGTGGCAACGGTGGCATTGAGCTCCGCATCGATAATCTACTTCCCTTTGTCATTCCCCTTGTCGGGTTCTAACCCAGTGTTGGAACATGCATCTAATTCTGAAGCCTTCAACTCAGCCACTAGTGATTGCTTGGCCCGACACTCACTTGTGTTGTGAGTGGAGCTCTTATGGAACTCACACCACTTTCCCGTGTCCTTCTTTGGCTTCGAGGTGTTGTCCTTTGCTTATGGCCTTGGTGGGTTGTCTTGGATCACCTCACCTTGGCTTTTTCCTTTGTTCTATATTTTGGGGGCACCTTTCCCTTGCTTTGGATTCCCAGATCCAAAGTCTCGCTTCTTCTGTTTAATCTTCTGCTTGATCTTGATGGCGTATTAGTACATCATGCTGAGTGAGGAGATGTCCAAGAAATCCATCTCATACGAGGTGTATCTAGGTAGGCAGTCATGGTACTTGAGTACCAAATGTTTCTCAAAATCCTTGATAGCCAACTTCGTGCGAAGGGTATGAAAAAAAATGGGAAAATCTGACACATCTTGGTCCCTTCCCTATCGCAGCATGGTCCACTTTATGTCTTTATCCTCATAGCTCCCGAAATGGTAGTACTTCTCCTTGATGTTGCCCCATACCAAATTCCAAGTGGGAGTGGATGAAAAAAGTTAGGTCATATTTTCATCCTTATTCTCACAGCAGGTTTCCCACTAGTCCTTGACATGGGGGGCGGCTTTGAGAAGAGAAAAAGTAATCTTTTCCCAGCTGGAAAAATCATAAACAAAAAAAGTATCCTTCTAGTAGATTTAACCATTTATCTATGACGTCTACATCTATTTGGCCCTCAAATATGTGAATGTCAAAGTTTAATTTTACCTTAAAAGGGGTGGAGCCTCCATAGTGGCCAGTGGATGTGGATGTGCTACTAGTGAACAATTGTTGGAGGATCTGGGCAAAGTTATCCATCATCGCGTTCCTTTGTTTCTCGAGGACCTCCTCGAGCAATATTTTGATAGGATCTCCTGCTCCCTCATCTTCCTTTTCTTCCTCCATGGGCATTCGTTAGGGTTTGTGAGGATGATCTTGCAAAGATTAAACCAGATCAAGCCCTAACTCCTTATATCTTGACCTCGTTGGGGACATGCAAATAAAAATAGAGAAAGAGCAGATTGCTTTGATACCACTGATCCAGATTTAAACAGGAACACAAAAAATTATAGATATAACCATATATACATAGATGAAGAAAAAACAATGCTTCATTTCGTTAATAGAAAATACTAAAGTATGCTTACAAACAAAATGGAAATAAGGCTAGCTCGAGCAATGGTAGCTTATCTCTCAGAAGAGATGTGGTGGCTACATCCTCTGATTTGAGTTACAATGAGGCTCAAGGGCCTTTTTATTATTGAAAAATAAGAGAGAACCATAAACAACCAAAAACCTAACCCGAGGAGATGTAACACGAAGAGTGGGCCCCATTGGGTTTAGTTGGGCAGCCAACTTCCCAAGGTCCTAACTTGGTCATATTATCTATGTTTGACGTGTATGATACCTCATTGGAAAGATATATCCAAGGACTACATTTTAATATGTGATTTCTTTGAAATCGCTAGATTCATTTTGCAAAAAGAAAAAATTTCATTTAGGGCCTCAAAATGGCTCCAGAATTTCAGGACCTAAAAAAATTCCAAAAATAGTAAACTATGCTACAATTAAGGAAACTGGAAAATTTGAAAAAAGAAATGGTGAGAGTCCAAGTGGAATAGGTAGGTGGCCACCAATATCCACCTAGATCATTATGGCAATCAATTACAAGGGCTTCACTTCTAGCAAGATAAGGCTTTTGTGGCCTTCCAACCAGATCAAGTGGCATGCTCAAAATCATAGTTGTCTCTAGCAAAAACCAAATTTGACTCTATTTTAATTACTTAGGGACAAAAAATGACTTTATTTCAACATCAATCACATTCTCACCGTGAAGAATGACCCTATTGCATTATTTGAAGTGTTCCCGTTATGTGTTACTCTACAAGCACCAAGAAATGAACTACGTAAATGAATCAATAGAAGCTAGAACTAGGGTTCAACATAAAATAATTCTAGCACAAGCTTAGGGCAGAATAGGATGAGGACCAATATTTGATTGAAAATTCATAGATCATAAATAAGATGCATCTCAAAAATTTTGAAAAATACAAATATCAATATGTTGGGCCATCCCACAAACATAAATTATAGTGGAAAGAATGTAAGCACCTAACCTAGGTTAAAATTTCAAGAAAATTCCAGTTGTCACCATCAAGGTAATATCGAGACTCTCCACTCAAACAAGAAACATATTAAGGAGGTGTAAGCCATAGATGCATTTATGCTAGTATTCTATATGTTATTTCCACATAGATTACTCTCTTTTTTATGTAAAATGTTGTATATACATTATGAAACATGATGTATAAGATTTGTATATCCAAGAACCAAAGAGTAGTCAAGCAAGAGCCCCATACCCTCATAAGAAAGGACGACTAACATATCCGATTTAGCTATCTAGGTTGTAAATAAATCATTTTTAGGGTAAATTAAAAGAAAATAATGTATTTTTCAGTACCTCAAGTCAGTCATGCTCATCATGTGTACACTACTATTATATTACATGAATATCGTATTTATTGTTTTAAATACATCTGTTGTAGCACTTGGTTCTAATGCCATTTATGTAGTGCTAAAGTCATTCATATAATTGACTTATAGGTCTTAATATTGTAAGGAATCACAAGGATTCCCTATAGTTTTAGAAGGTAGCACTTAGTCAGGGCATGTCCTATATCCATGGACACTCTTCTTCATGCTCATATAAATTCATTCTTATGAATTTAGGCGGCTCGGTCCCTTTCTTGTGCAAGTTACTAGTGTCTTTCTTCTATTTCTTATGGATTCACATTTAGAATCCACCATGCTCCAAGACATGTATTTGTTGGTATTAGAGATTTTTTCATTGTAACATACCCAGTCTCCACAAGGCTCAATTACACTTCCACAAACTGACTCTGAACACCTTGATTTTGCATTTCTTCTTACAATTGGCTCTTATTTCCTTTTTTAAACAATAACTCAGACCATTTTCTTAAATTATGCCCTGCACATCAACAACATGCAAGCCTAACAATCTACAAATTCATCCATAATAATTATTAATGTGGACAACCATATTTTCACATCATAGCATAATTAAACACATAAATTACACATAATAGATAACAACGTGGAATGCACATAATCATAAAACATTTATGTTTAATGAATTCCATGAATTGGTTTTTGAATAAGGTTGTTCCTCCCCTCCTTAGGCGTTTGTGTTCTAGGTATTTCAACAACCGACTCACCCCTAAGTTGGGGCTATGACACCAAAAGGGATAACTATTCAATTATGTCACTTAGTCAAGTACCCTATGGTGAGTTTTCTCACAAACTCAGTTATCCCTATCATCAGCTCTCATTTTCCCCTCAGTCCACATAACCCTAGAGGGGAGCCCCCTTCTTTGAAACTACATTCCATCTAGTTAACTCCCCCCTCTAGGCTTTAGTGTAGTCTAGCCAGGAAAATCTTTATGTCGAGATACTAGGGATGCTTCTATGGATTTTATACTTTAGGTTTCCCTATAAATTAGCTCTCTATAATGCCCCCATTACTAAGATTGGACAACCATGCCAAATTGGTTAGAAAGAATATGCAAGGATGACCTTCAACTCATAAAGACAAAGGTTAAGTATGCATGTTTCCATCTTGACACTTGGCATAAACAGAAGTCTTTATCCATTTCCTTTTACATAAATCCCAAGGATGATCCTCTTATGGTGAAGGTACTTTAGATAAGACTAAAAAAACATAAATTATGGCTTTGCCATTGTTATTCATCATTCATTTGAACATTTTGGGCATCTTGAAAGCCACCATTTAGGATCATGAATACCAGATGTATCTTTGATTGTAGCCAGATTTCATGGGAAACAAACAATCAGTGTTCATGAGGATAGGTCATTGTTTTGGTACCAAGGTCACAGTTGGATCTTGAATCTGTGGAGATGCTTTCCATTTAAAGCTTTAAGATGTTGGGAACCTCACTGCATTATAGATTTGAAATTTCATATCTTGAGTGTGAAATTCCACGTGCAAGGAACATTTGACACCATGGATTAATGAACCTACAAGAAAAAAATATCTTCTCTTAAGGACCACTTGTCACATGAGATTTTCCAAAAATTTCATTTTTGATTTCCCCCCATCAAAACGTCAATATTCTACAATGGAAGTACTACATAGATATGGAACACCCGTTACAAGGAACTCAAGGGCTCACTCAAAATATGGTGCTTGTGCTTCAAAGTTTGAGGGAAGAAGCTCACATCTAGCCTATGGTGGCACTATTGGACAAGACTTGTATGTCTTATGTGATGGACACTATTCTATTGCGAGCTACGGAGAATTTCATACATACATTTTTCCTTGGGGCAGTGAAGCTGGTGGTACATATTCCAACAGTAACAATAAACATTTGTTAGGTGGGATGTGACATGCCTAATAAGGTTGCATATATTGGTGATTCTAAGTTCTTGCCAAAAAAGTATTCATTAGTTGAAGGCTAGGTGTCTATAAATGAAGATGTGCATTGTCTATAATAGAGATGAGAATCCCAAAAATATTGCATGGGATTACAAGAGAAAGGATCAACATTATAGATTTGAAATTTTAGATCTTGAGCATGAAATTCCATGTGTAAGGAACATTTGACACCATGGATTATTGAATCTACGAGCTAAAATTATCTACTCTTAAGGACCACCTATCACAAAAGAGTTTCCAAAAATTTGGCTTACGATTTTCTCCTCTCAAAATGTCAATATTCTCCAATGGAAGTACGACATAGATATGGAACACTTGCTACAAGGAACTCAAGGGATCACTCAGAATATGGTGCTGATGCTAGTGCTAGTGCTTCACAGTTTGAGGTAATAAGCTTCCCATCTAGTCTATGGTGTCACTATTGGATAATACTTGTATGGCTTATGTGATGGACATTATTCTAGTCTGAGCTATGGAGAATGTCATACGTACATTTTTCCTTGGGGCAGTGAAGCTGGTAGAACATATTCCAACAGTAACAATAAACATTTTCAAGTGGGATGTGACATGCCTAATAAAGTTGCATATATTGGTGATTCAAGTTCTTGCAACAAAATTCTTCATTAGTTGAAGGGTAAGTGTCTAGAAATGAACATGTGCACTAGCAATAATAAAGATGAGAATCCCCAGAATGTTGCAGGGGATGACAAGAGAAAGAATCAACAAGTGATGAATGATGCAGTAACTATGGGTGGTGGAAATGAAACTTGGAAATGGAAACATAAGTGTTGTTTAGTCATAGTAGAGATAACACACAAAAAATTAGCATGGATTGTTTGTAAACTATTCAAACTATGTTTGGAGGTTGGCAGGTTGTTAGATTAGCATTTCAGTTTTCTAAAATATTGTACAGTTGTGCAAATTCTAATCAAGGATATAACTGAAAGGAACTTTAAAAACTCATGGAATACTTACAACACCAAAACAATTCCACATGAAAACCAACATAGCATAGGAAAATAGAGAACCCACTATAGTCTATTCAATTGGCTCCAGCTAATATGATGTGATTTGGTTAACTGTATGTGTTGTTTGCTACTAATTCCACAGTGAAATGTGGTTAGGTACTTTTTGATTAAAATTTCGTGATTAGTACTAACTTATAAGTCTCCAAAATACATATATCTAGTACAATCTATGACAACATGATGTCATTGAGTAAGATATATTTTTCTTACAACATTTCAAATAACAAATGTTGTTGTGAAATATTGTGGCAAAAGTATCATTAAAAAAATAAATTAGTATTCAGAGGACATTCCAAGAATAGGGTAATATTATTCATGTACCAGATCAAAGCTATGAAGGTATTGATCTACTATCAGATTGCTTTCCTAATTCTTCATTCCATTGCCTCCTTTCTAGCATGTTTACATCAATATCATGTCCTTGTTCTCTCCTGTTTAATTTTGTGAAATTTCAGAACTTCTTGAAGTTTTAGAAATTGAGATTCCATTAAAGGGCACAATACGTTATCCCATTAATAATGCCCAAATAGAAAGCTTTGAGAGCAATGGTGCATTCTTGCCCCCAATAAATAAAAGAACAAGAGCCTGCTCAGGGCCAAAAAAATATAACTGCACTATGTTAATTATGGCACTAATTCAGGAAAATACTTCAAAATGGAACATATAAGTACTATGAAGCAATTTTCTTTATGCTTTTTACATACATCACTATATGTTTTTTTTACATATATCCCTATATGTTTTTTTTATAGAAATCTAATTGTTATTTTTTGGCATACATCACTATATGTTTTTTTCATAGAAATATAATTGTCTAATTTGAAAGATTTAGCATAGAAGTCTAATTTGTAAAGGAAGTTTAATTTGGAAAGGATTCAATTTAGCATATTTAGAGAGCTAGTAGATTTTCTGCTTGCAGGTTGCAAATTCAGGCCACATATTTTGTGACAATGATAAGTAAATCTGTGGGCTTTGACTAATCCTTCAACACTGCACATGACTGATCCTCCAACACTACACATGAACTTGTGAAAATTATTCCCACAAAATGGAAACACAGTCACCATCTCCATGAACTCGCTCCATGGTCAAAGGAAAGAAAACTCGTGGTATTTTTGGCTAAAGCACGAGCCAAAGAAGACCTTATCTTGCTACAGTTTTCAACAGTTCCCTATAAGTCTAATAATTTACTTTTTTCTTCCACCCCATTTAAAACAAATATTTTTTCTTTCCTATTTCAAATGATCCCTTCAGCAATTGGAAGAGTAAATACTATAATTAAAATGTTTTTCGAACAAATTTATGTACGATGAAATGAAAAATGAAGTGAAGAGAAATACATAATATGTGCACTAAATTTCATGCTCAATGTGGATAATTTATCATCAATCTTCTATGATTAGGTCTAATAGATAAAGAATGAGCAGTTCGCACTATGGCAAGAATGGCTTGCTATCTCACAACCAAATGCCGAAAAAAAATGTTATGAGCTAAAGGTAGCAAAGCCTTGAAGAAACGGAAATTTTAAAACAACGAGTTCTTGTTTTGGGGTATCTAAGGATGAGCAAAAGGACCTAGGCCACTCTCAAACTAAGTGATTTCATTGTTGCCTAAAAATTGTAAGGTGTTTTAAAGGAATTTATATTGAAAGACATCTCCATTACCTTCATGCAACAATTATGAATTTATTTTGATATGTTATAATACCTCATTTTGATATTATATATATATATATTGAAACATTTCAATGTAGTAGTTACATTAAGAAGAATCTGGGTGGTGGCCACCCAATTTTGTACTATGGGAGCTCATGTTCCAAGGACCCATTAAGTGTGGTGCATATAACTATTTTCAATGATGTGTTCAATATTATGTTCTATGTCACCTAGTTTGTGTTCGTGTTTGAGTTTGATAACAAAACAAAAAAGGACAATGGACTAGGGAAAAATCTCAAACTAAATGATTATAGATAAAATTATAAAAAAGAATCTTATTTGGAATGATTAATCACTAATAGACAATGAAACATATTTGAAATTTAAATGGGGGAACCATTTCTTCACATCATTAAATGAGAATGAAATGATACATGCAAACATCATTCTCTAACATGAAATAAAATAATTATATGAGATGCATAAATAATTCATGGTTCAAAAATTATAATAGAAGTGAAAATACTTCTACTTGTAAAGTGAAGAATTGGGGATTCTTGTTTTAACTTTTTAGGATTTGTAGTATGGTAGTTATTTTGCATCCTTTCTTATAGTGCTAAATTTATAATGATTTTTTATGTAGAAGAAATGCAGTAGAGCAGTCCCAAGATATTGAACTAGAATTCATTCAATAAGTTGGTCCCATGTAAACATCAACTCAATCCTAGATGAAAATAATTCCATTTTGTGGGCTTTGATGGTGGAGTCTAGTAAGCATGTCTATTTTTTGTTACTTGATATGAAAAATTGCAAATTATAGCATTACATAGAAATTTCGAATACAAGAACAGACCCCCAAAATAAAACATATTAATATAAAGAAGTGATTCCAAAAAATTGACATGATAAATGTGCATCCAAGAAACAGAAAATGTAATGCATATCTGAAAATCAACTTAAGGTTAATTTTATAAACAACAAAGTGAACATGGGAAAAAACTTGGTACCTAATACTCATCTTTTTCTACCAGCAACTGCAAGACTTTATCGATCTCACGTAACACAAGGAGTGTTAGATGTGTGTCCAGTTTCACTGATGGAATGCAAGAAATAAGCCTTGATATTTTCTCTTATTATGGAATACTCCCTTGACTCGACAATGGAAAAAATTATTGACAAGATTTGAAAGATTGCACAAACAATGTGCCAAATAAACTGACTAGAAATATTTTATAGTAGCTAGCATTTGATTTTTCCCTTCTGTCTTGAGAGCTGGAAGAACACCCTTAACATTGATGTCTCACAAAATACCCTCAATTAGATTCTCTACCATGGAAATATTTTTTGATAACCCAAGACAAGTATCTCTTTTACAAAACTTGATGATGTGAATGTAGATTTCATTTGACTTGCAAAAGCCTTGACAAGCACATCCCAAACTCAATTTGTCAACATTGGATCGCCTTCATGTATAGTCATGACAAGCTTTATGTAAATAGCTTGATGAAGCTAAAATTGTGAGAATAATCATCACATGACTATATACTACAACACATAAAGAAAAAGGCCATGTAGAATTAAATGCTTTAGAGGTTGCAAACAAAATAAGGGGGCATTGCTTACTTCAATGCTAAATTAGTTGATAAGTTATGCAATGTGTTAATTACAACATTAGATGCAACAGGAGGATTTCTTAAGAAATACATAACCTTACGAAATTGCATAAATCAGATATCTAAAGGAAATCTTGATAGAGAGGAATTAAAAGGGATAATGTAGTTCAGAAATAAGTATCTGAGAACTAGAAGGAAATATTCATAAACAAATGAAAACTAAGCAATAAAAATATGGGTCTCTTATTTTATTTCATGAGAAATATATTTACATTCTGTATGAGGAATATGCATGTTTTAGTCCTCAAGAGACAACACAGACTCAACAAGGCTCAAAGCCACTACAACAAATCTCATCATGTCACTTGCATGAATTAAACCTGGGCTGTGAGGATAACAATTATTCCCCCCAATTGCCTAAGATAAACCCAATTGGCATGTGTATTTTATTTTATTCATATAAACATATAATAAAATAAAATAATAATATCAAACTGGCCCTTATAAAAAAGGAGGCAAATATTTACCAAGGTCGACTTGAGGATAAGTGTTTTGATCAACTGTAAGGTTCTAGAATGCCAACAACAAATCATAAACATAATCAATAAAATAAAATAATAATATCAAACTTGCCCTTATCAGAAAAGGAGGCACAGATTTACCAAGGTAAACTTGAGGATGAGTGTTTTGATCAACTATAAGGTCCTATAATGCCAACAACAAATCAATTTAAAGTTGAAACAATTTCAAGAGCACAAATATATTTGCAAATTTTTTCCATACTGTCGAAAATATAAAACACTGCTAAAAGAAATTACTATGAACCTTTCACAATATTTCATAAATAGTCATAATAGGATGCATTCACTATCTGTAGCAAGGATGTGTTCATTGTATCAAATTGTCGACAACCTATATCTATACAAAATGAGTCCTTGTATTGTTTATTACAATGTAGTGACAAAACTTCCATGCCTTGAAGCCTAAAGGTTAGAATGGACCAATCTAGTGTTAGAATTTTCCAATTAGATTTAACATACTTTAAGTATTGTTCTTTTAGTCTAAAAATTAAACTTCCCATAATTTAACATAAAATAATCCATTCAATTGCAACCTTGTATCGGTTATCTAATAAATTTCATTTTGAGCATGCATCCTTCTTATGACATCAAACACACTCAAGAGAAACATTTTGAAATTGGTATAGTTCAAACAAAGTGTTTCTCTTCTCTGCAATTCCATTTTACAATTTATGTTTTATCAATTTAAACAATTTATATATTTCTAGAAATATTAAAATCCATAACTTGGCTACTTTATTTCATTATAATTTGGGAGACTCATGTCCCACACTAGTTTCTTTATTGATTACAAATAAATTACATTCGATATAAATTGGTTGGAACATAGATGGATCATCAACATAACATATTTTCTCATTTACATTCACACTAGTTTGTTTTCCATGTATTAATATTTATGTAGTTTGAGCAATTGCGTTCTTGTGCAAAAATTGTTACTTATAGAGATTATAGCTCATATCATCAAGAAGAAATTCAACAAGGAAAACATGAAGAGGAATATGTTGTTTAATACAGATGGAAGTATGAACTCTACCATGATCTAGATGTGCAAGCCAAATAGTAAGCTCATCCAACTGATCAATGTGAATGAAAAATATGACTCATCAAACTTGTGCAAGAGGAGGAACCAAAAATCACATCCAACACAAGCATGAGAACATATAGTTGCAGATGAACATGATATATTACCTTTTCTTCAAGTTGGGCATCAAATGATTGAAAGGCATAGGCAAGGAGTTTGAAGGATTTTTGCAATTTGTAGGCCATAAATCTGAGGTGGAAAATATCTCCAAGTAGAAAACCAGAATGCTTAGTCCTATGCTTTTTTTGCCTTTTGGTATTGATATAAATGTATCAATTACAGTGTGCTAGGAAACAACTAGGTAGTATGTAGAAGCAGAAAATTGATCGCATTTTATCAGATGTTGGCAATAGAGATCATAGTTTGTGTAGAGAACGTTGGGAGGATGTTTTTGTTATGTGTTTCAAACAAATAAATTCTAAATTATAGGGTTGATCATATGAAGGGATCTTTTTTATGAAATGTTTGAATAGGAGGCGCAACTAATAATTGTATCAAGTATATTTATAAAAAAATTGAGAATTCGGAGGAAACTTTGTAGTCAGTTTTTATGGCTCAAGTAATATTTTGTATTAAAATCCTTGTAACATCCCATGCAAATTAAGAAAAAAAAGATAATATTTTTATTCACCAAAACAAATGTTAGTTATAAATATTGTAAATTTGAGATCAAGAAGCTGATGGTAGCATTTACATACAAGTACATACATGCATTACCTGCATTACTTCTTCAAGAAATAAAGAATACATGAAATAATCCCTCTTCCTCGATGACACCCTTTGCAAATGCCACACTGTAATGGCAATCAAATGCAACTAGTCCATCCAAGATCCCATCCTCTGCCACAACCCCTCCTTTGCTTTCAAAGTTCATATTGCCTCCGATTTGTTGTGTGCCACTCCTCTGAATCCCACACCCTTTGCAAATGTCACACTGTAATGACAGTCAAATGCAACTGGTCCATACAAGATCCCATCCTTTGCCACAACCCCTCCTTTGCCGTCAAAGTTCATACTGCCTCTGATTTGTGGTGTGTGACTCCTCTGAATCCCATGCAAGCCAAATATTGAACCAAAACTAACCGATATCGCCTTCATGTCTAATCCCCAGCTCACAAGCTTCACAGCTTAGGACCTGTATTTACTAGTCATGACCTCCACAATCATGACTTAAATTCCTCCATGATGTAATATAGTTTCAAGGAACTTCATACTTCATCCTAGTTCAAACCTTCCATTATGCTCTTAGAAACAATCATCGCATCTGATTGTAATTGGTTCCCTACTTCCATTAACCATAGGATCTCCTCATCGACAACCTCAATTCTTAGCAGATCCCCTTCCTTTCTCAGGGTTTCGATTTCATTATACATTTGAGAATCTTCCATGAGGTCCAACTCGCTGCTATCACCTTTAGATTCCATCAATTCTCTCATCTTTCTCACCTGTCTTAGAACCCTAATAGTGGTCTACAATATTTCAACAGTCTCATGGAGGTGTGAAAGTTGTTGGTAATTTCACCTATTCTATTTGTAGGGAATTGAAATCTCAAACCTAACTCTCTATATCAGTCCCTGGAGACTCCAAACCAAGATTTAACTACGTTAAAAACTCCTCGCCATCCTTTAAGCTCTAGAGATGTTGGATCAAATCATCATGGTGTGAATAGGCTTCATGATCCAGGTCCGGGTGTGACAAAGGACCCTTCCAAGACTTTTTACTTTCGTGATGTGTTAAAATTGCATTTTTAAAAGAACATAAATGAATACATTTGCATGTTCTAAATAAGAGGAACATGACAATCATTAGCACATGAAAACATAATCTGTTGATAACAAAGTTTGTCCAAGAGGGACTACGTCTCTGGGCCCCGATGTCAATATCGTGTAGGCCGCTGCATTAAGTGCTCTCAATAGTGATGATGTACATAAGAGGTGATGTCACTATCATACAATGAAAATTCCCTCACGCAGGAGTGGCTCCAAGAGATGTTCTGCTACAAGAACTCTCAGTCAAAAGGACTCCTATCAGTATGACATAAACTCATGCATGATGAGCATCCTGCCAACATGGCATAAAAGGGATATCAATGCAAACATACATGGTGACAACATGATTATCCTATCAACATGACGACAAAGTGATCTAAAACAAAACACAACGAATCATGACAACAAGTACATCCCACAAATGATTCCGCACCACATCAAACATGAATAATGAAAACAAGTAAGAAACAAGATCCCACATCAAACATCAAACAAGGATATGTGTAGCACAATGCATAGCAAAAGGAAGTACATGAACGTACTGCATATACCTCACATCCAGGGGCCATCTGAAGAAATGGATGTCACACTGCTGAAGTTGTTCGTGCCATCAATATCACAACATCGAATCTCATGGAAATGGCTGCTCGCACATGAATGCTGACACCTGCACTCCACTTGCTCAAATCAAGAAATTGACTCCACCATTAGGTTTGTGTCACCGAGAGGTGTAAGATCGACATAAAATTTGTCCAATTTGGACACTGCAAAAATTTCACCCTCTTGGAAATTTTGCTCCTTCATGGTTCCACCTACATTAAAAATTAATTAAAATTCCACCTCAATTTCCATGTCCACTACTGGTTCCTCCATCTGCATAGGTGCACTAGTGAAATGAATGTTTATATAAGTTTGCTGGGTAGATAAACTAATGAATTGGTTTGGCATAGTGGCATTTAAGGAAAATGGTTGAGGAGGGGTCAAAGGATCAAAACCCGCCCCTCCCTTTTTTAGTACGTTATGGTTTTATAAAAAAATGAAAACATTAATGTTCAGGGGGTTGGGTCTGCATTGGGTATCCCACCCCATAATCCTCCGCAGCTTCGTATGGTTGGAGTATTAATATTTCATTGGCACGTTGAATGGCGTATTGACATTTTGGGTTGACTGTTTGTAGGTGCGTTGGCATGGTACATCAACATGGGGTTGCCGCATGGTGGCGGGCCATCCACGTGGCTAGCGTGGGCTCAGTACCCGCTAACCTCCCTTAATTAACGTATGGATATATATATGATGAGGAGAGGCGTGGGGTGGTGGGGGTGGTGGCCCATCATGTCCTTTATTTATTATTTTTTTTTGTTTTTTTTTATATAATAATGTAAAATTTGAAATTTCTCGAACATAGGCTGAAGGGGTCTTTTTAACAAGGTGACAATTTTGCCTGGAATCTGGATGGAGTTGGTTGAATTTCGTCTACTGGAAAAGTTCAAATTGTGTCTTTGTTAATCTTGCCCCGTCAGCAAAAAGTCAACCCAACTTTGACTACCTCTATCTTACTCATCCGGACTCGGATTGGTGAACTGTTCACACCACCATGATCACGATGATGAGATCTTTAACATGAACCTAGTTCAGGCATAATCCAAAAATTTTGATTTTTGGGCATTCATAAGCCCTCTTTGTCCTGTGTGCATCTCTGGAGCCACTTGGATCAATCCTCCCCACTGAGGAGCTTTTGGTCCTCCAAAATCTTGAAAAACAATCTGCAACTTTTATGTACCTTGTTTGCATCACAAGTGTCGTGAAAAGCCTCGCTTCCATCTCCTTCACCTTGTTTCTTCGAAGCCTTAAATGATGAGCCGACACCTACCACCTTTGAAACTTGTAGCACATTGTTTTGCAGTTTACATGTTTGACTTGCATGACCAACTAATGACCCAAGCATCCCACACTTGCCACAAGTTTATAACACATACTCGGTGGTCAAGTTTACATCAAGATGGACGCAACACTCCAGCTATGAAAACAAGGCCAACATACATACCATTGTTGCTTCAACAAGTGATGGAAAACACATCATCACTACAACACATGATTTACAATCATAAGGCTGAACACTATTGTCTTGACAAGTGATGGAAACACGACATCACTTTCAAAGTTTAACATGCAACCCAAAATAATATCAAATGTCATTGTTGTTGAACAAGTGATGGAAACACATCGTCATTTTTACATTTTAAAATGCAACAAATGATTTACAAAAGCATGACCATGAAACACTAACATATCTATAAACCATTTTTCACTTATCAAGGTGAATGGGTCGCCTCCTTGTGGCGCATTTGATGGTTGAACAACTGCTTCACCTGGTGCATGCACCGATGCTTTGTCTTTAAGGCGCTGCTCTGGATGGAGCCTCCAACATGTGGGTCTTTGATGGCCACTTCTATCGCAATGATTGCAATATGTTTTCTTCCTCCATATCTGCTTAACATGTTTCTTTCCCTACTATTGAGAGGGTCTTTCACGCCTCATTCTTTTGTGTGCTTCCATTCTTTTCCAACACATAGAAAATATATGGTTATATAATCCACAAAAGGTACATGTTTTTCGATGCCATGTTCTTCGTTCATCATTAACAACATGATCATAATCAAAATGAGCATTCACATGTCGAAAGTGGTTATACCTTTCCTTGTTGTCGCTAGTGTAAGTATGGCGATGAGAGCTTGCCTCAGTTATTTCCCTGCAATGGAAACTACCATGGGATGATGGGGACATGTTCCCATCATTCTCTTTCCTCGATGATTTCGACGATGTCTCGAAAGAATATGACACCTTCGAGCATTCTCCCTTAGTGTATCTCGAGCCTGCAAATTGAGCTCTCTGCATAACCTCCAATGGTTGGGTTATGCCTTGGTTATTAACACCAAGTTATTTTTCGTCCTCGTGCCTCGTCCTAGTAAGGAGCCTCATGTTTGTCCTTGTAATTGGGATATCCACATATCCATTACAAATCATACTATGTGACGATGAAAGCGAAAGGAAATCAACATCTATACCTCCTATGTCGATTTGGAAAGCACTATTGAGGGCTTCTCATCGTCTGTTGTTGGTGATTTTCTAGTTGTCTTGGCGCATTCCCCAACTTCTTTCCTGACATACCCAAGTCTTGCCTGACAGGGTAATTCTTCTACTTTTATGGGGTTGAAAAAGCCATGTCCATTAACGCCCAAGCCTTTTCCTTCATACCCCATTCTCTTCAATATCTTGGAGCCAATTCCTGTGGTATGGTTTTATAAAACATTAAAATCATCATCAGGACACATACATGAATTCAGAGAATTACATTTTAACTCACATGGGTCACGCTGCAACTTTTCCAAGGCCTCTTCCTTTTCTTGCAGTTATTGTATAAGACTATGTTTCTCCTCTTTCTCTTCATGTAGAAGCATCTTCAATTCATCGTTCTCTGTTTGAAGATTTTGGTTGTTGTGCTTCAGTACTTCCAGGGCCTCTTCCGTGGCTCACAACTGATGCTGCAATTACTCCTTTTCCTCTGTCTCTTTCTATAGAGTTTCATACATTATTTCCACCCTTTTGGAAATTTTGAGCATGGTCTCGTACATCGCTTTTTCATCCTTTGTCATTGCACGTTCCATTGTTAATGCTTGCAATTTACATCCACGCAAAGACTGCTCCTATACCACTTGATCCAAGTCTGGGTGTCACGAAGGACCCTTCCAAGACCTTTTACTTTCATGATGCATTAAAATTGAATTTTTAAAAGAACATAATTGAATACATTTGCATGTTGTAAAGAAGAGGAATATGACAATCATCAGCACATGAAAACATAAGCTGTTGATAACAGAGTTCGTCCAGGAGGGACTACGTCTCCAGGCCTCGATGTCAAGATGGTTTAGGCCATTGCATTAAGTTCTCTCAATAGTGATGATGTACATAAGAGGTGATGTTGCTATCATATAAGGAAAATTCCCTCACGCAGGAGTGGCTCCAAGAGATGTCCCGCTACAGGAACTCTCAGTCAAAAGGACTCCTACCAGTATGACACAAACTCATGCATGATGAGCATCCCGCCAACATGGCATAAAAGGGATCTCAATGCAAACATACATGGCGACAACATGAGTATCCCATCAACATGACAACAAAGGGATCTCAAATAAAACATGACGAATCCTGACAACAGGTAGATCCCACAAATGCTTCCGCATCACATCAAACAGGAATCATGAAAACAAGTAAGAAACAAGATCCCACATCAAACATCAAACAAGGATATCTACAACACAATGCATAGCAAAAATAAGTACATGAACCTACTGCATATGCCTCACATCCAGGGGCCATCTAAAGAAAAGGATGTCACACTGTTGAAGTTGTTTGTGCCACCAATATCACGGCGTCGAATCTCATGGAAATGGCTGCTCACACATGAATGTTAACACTTCCACTCCATTTTGAAAATTGGATGAAAAATGAAATGAGAAAATGGAAAATATGAACACACCATCAGGTTTGTGGTGTCAAATAGTGCAAAATCGACTATCAAATATCTGAATTATGATAAAGTGGAAATTTGGGGCTCAAGGAATATTTTAGATTCCCCCTAGATTCCTCAATGATTCCCTCCTCTGGGTCCTCTGCAAATTTTCTGCTCAGATAAAGAAACTGACTGTGCCATTCAGTTCATGTCGCCGAGAGGTGTAAGATCGACATAAAATTTGTCTAATTTGGACATTGCAAAAATTTAACCCTCCTGGAAATTTCACTACTTCATGGTTCCACTTGCATTAAAAATTAATTAAAAATTTGCCTCGATTTCCATGCCCACTCCTGGTTCCTCCCTCTGCCTAGGCACACTGGTGAAATGAATGTTGATATAATTTTGTTGGGCGGATAAACCAATGAATTGGTTTGGCATAGTGGCAATTAAGGAAAATGGTTGATGAGGGGTTGTAGGATAAAATCCCGCCCCTCCCTTTTTTAATACGTTATGGTTTTATAAAAAAAAGCAAACATTAATGTTGGGGGGGTTGGGTCCGCATTGGGTGGCCTGTCCCATAATTCTCCACAGCTCCATATCGTTGGCGTATTAATATTTCATTGGCGCGTTGAATGGTGTATTAACATTTTGGGTTGACCTTTTGTAGTTGGGTTGGCATGGTACATCAACATGGGGCCGCCACATGGTGGCAGTCTAGACACATGGTTGGCGCAGGCTCAGTACCTGCCGACCTCCCCAAATTAACTTATGGATATATATATGGTGAGGAGAGGCGTTGGTTGGTGGGGGTTGTGGCCCACCACCTCCTTTATTTATTTTTCTATTTCTTTTTTTTTATCTAATAATATAAATTTTGAAATTTCTCGAACATAAAGCGAAGGGGTATTTTTAACAAGGCGACAATTTCACCCAGAATCTGGCCAGAGTTGGCCGGATTTCGTCCGCCAGAAAAGTTCAAATTTTGTCTTTGTTAATCCTGGCCAGTGAGAAAAAAGTTAACCCAACTTTGACTGCCTCTATCTTCCTCATCTGGACTCGGATTTACGAACCATTCACATCACCACAATCAAGACGAAGAGATATTTAACATGAACCTAGTTCAAGCATAATCCAAAAACTTTGATTTTTGAGCATTCATAAGCCCTCTTTGTCTTGTGTGTGTCTCTGGAGCCACCTTGATCACTTCATTTCTTAGCTGCTTTTAGAGCAAGTGAATCCCTTCAACTAGCTTATTTGGTTCATTATGGTGTGAATAGGCCTCATTTCTTAGATTATTTTGGAGCAAGTGAATCCCTTCAACTAGCTTATCTATGCATGAGACCACAGATCCACTACTGAGGGCCTCACACAAATTTCATTGAGATGAAATCATCAGAAAGAAATTTGGAGAAGATGAGATCATTCATGAATTCTTCTTTGAGGGGTCCACCAAATACCACCTTAGATCTATTAAAGTGGGATCTCATTGGGTTGAAGAGGGTTTAAGTGAGGCGATGCAGTGCAAGGGGAAGGACAGAGTGTTGTTTGTACGTAATAGTAACCCGCCTCCTCTATGAAATGTATTGATGGACCTCACCATTTTCTTTGCACTTTTATTAAACATAATCGACATTGTATAATTGTAGCGATAAGCAAGAATACATACCTAGTGAATGGGAAAGTGAATTCGAGGTGCTATCATGTAGATCCAAAAGGCCACATATCTAAAATGGATTAAAGAATGTGCTAGTGAAGATCTTGTGAGAATTTAGAAAATGGAAATGTCACTAGACAAATGAAAAAAAAATCAAATTCCCTAATCTTGGAGAGGTGCGAATGTGTACACGTTGAAGTTTAATGCTTAGGAATTCTGGTTGACTGTGACTCGCAGGTGTTTAATCCCTTCCTATTAAACAAGAAAGTTAGGCATTTGAATTTCCATCCTTCCTGCAGTAATTCCCACAAAATTTTACCTTCTAAGTCCTGTTGATAATTACCGTGTGACTAAATTTCCTAGTTATTATAAAGTTGAATTTTTAATATTAGCATGGATGCTTCCTTAAAATGTCTCCATGTCAAATTTTTGTGAGTAATTTTCATACCTTGTTAGGATGTTTCAATTTCAAATTTGGTTGAAAAAATCCATTTTCAAAAAGATTTGACAAAATATTAATATTTTAAATTAAGAATAAAAAATAAAGAGTATATTCAACCTTCATTATATCAATCATTGGGTTGGAATTGAAGTTTCTAGATGGTGCTTTTTTCTAGGCCCAAACCATCGTAACCTTTGTTTTCTGGTAGCAGGCTTCCCTACCTTGTAGAAGCAATGACCCTCTTATCAGAGATGCACCTCCCATCAGCAGTTTTCCTTATATATGTGGCGGCCTCTGGTGCCATAGAACCCCTTCTTCAGACTTTCTCCCTTTCATGCCCTTTCCTCTCTCATTTCCTCTGTCGACTTGGATTGGAGATGTTAAATCTTAGCGATTCAAGGGGCTCTCACGGAAAGCCTTTGATCTTTCTAAAACAGATAGTATAAAGAATCTGGAGGAATTTCTTGCAGGGAAACAACCAATAGGCATCAAACTTCCCCATTCCTCGTATTAGTTTCCAAGATTGACTTTAGGCAACTCGATATGAAGTTTCAAGATCTCTAGAGCTACCCATGAACTTAGAGAGGAAATATACAAGAGCCCCTTCCAGATCTCAGTCAAAATCTTGTTGGTATACTCTCTATTTTTTGAGGTGAGATCTATGGATCTAATAAGGGACCTCAAACTATCATTAGAGCTCAAATCCAGGATTCCCTTTGGGATGCAACCCCTCATTTTTTAATATAAGAAATTAGAATATCATCTTCCCATATTTGATTATATTATTTTCAAGGATGTTATTATGCTCTTGACTCTTCACTTGCGAGGGTTTGCCTTGGGGAATCCCTCTTGCTCCCAGGATTTCTCATATAAAGACACAGTTCGTAATCTGGCTCCCCAAGGTTTTGTTCCTCCTTGAACTCATTCTCATCCTTTAGGCAAAGAAACCCCTTCCCAGGTTTTTCCTAGTCCATTCTAGTGGAAAAATATGAGGATATTCCCTTTGTTGGAATTTTCCATCCAGATGTATAATATTTTCATGAGCTACTAGCAGAGAATAGTCAAGTCTATCACTTCAATGGGTTGTGGCCTTGTACAATGGATCTTAACATACCGAGTTAACTCTTCACATAACGCTCCTCTTCATGTGCATTGAATGCCATTTATTCTACTAATTCTTTGATAGTCCTCTCCATTTCAGAAATGCTCTTCTTTCTTGGAAATTTCCTGGGATGGCTATTAGGGTTTAACAATTTCGGCATTGAAGGATTATTCATTGATTTTCTAGCTTTGCCTTCTGTTAAACATACAACATTGCAACCCTTATCTACGCTCTCTGTCATCGACGTAGGGTTTTCTCTAGCTCAGGCTGGTGAAAAATATCTCATTGATGAGTAAAATAGACAAAAGTTCCTCAGAAATATCATCGCTTTATTTTGAGAAACCGTTGAAAGCTCTAGTTCCATTAACTATTGAGAGGGGAGGATTTGAAGCATTCATTGTGGAAGATATATTTTTCATTGTACTTCCCTGTAGAGCTTGAGATGTTTGGTGAGAAGCATGTTCCTTTGGTATTTTATGAAATTTTCCTGAGTTTTCCTCTTTTTGCTAGGAGAAGGAGATGAAAAACCTACAGGTGCAGTTGTTCTAGACATAGAATCATTTGATACAGGCTGAGGATAATTTAAGCTTATGGTAATATCACTTTGATAGAGAGCCTTTCTTTCTTCATTTTTTTCATAATTCTTGCAATCAATGCATTTGCAATTTTCAGAGCGATAAAATATTTCCTTAGAGATATTCACAATACTTCTTCAAGCATGGGAGTTGGACTGTTTGCAATCTTAGGCCGAAATGCATTAGGATTATTCTCATGTATCGCATCAACAACTTCTCTTCTCACAGTTTCATGATCAACATTGTTATAACAATTCACACAATTACATCCATCACAATACAATTTCAGGCAGCGGGAATTTTTGCAATTGCACTGTCTTGATTTCTTTGGAGTTGCTTCCTTTGAATTAGTTAGTGGTTCTGAAAATGACCCTCTTGGAGATACTTGATTTATAGATGAAGGTTGTTGCAATGTGCATTGGGCTGTGTCCAAAGAAGTGGAGGAATCTCCATACATGGATGTGGAGGTGAAATCAAGTTATCTGACGGATTTCCTTGGAGGTCCCCCTACTACTCTTGTTTTAACACCTCCTCCAGGTAGGGATACCACCCCTCCTCCAGATCTTCCTCCTCCTTACTGAGGAAACATCGACTACTGTTGATCAATCTGTTAGTCGAGTCGTCTCCAGTACATAGTTAAAATCTTCGGCGAATGCCTGTCTTCCTGACAGAAATCATTAGCTACCTTTGAAATCGGTGTGACGAATTTCTGAATGAGGCAGCCAAATTGATGGACATCGAAGAAGGGATTGGAAAAAGCATTGAGAAGCATTGTTCCATTTCTCTTTTTATCAAGATTTATATATTAAGATATTTGTCTCTTAAAATCCTATGATTGGGTTAGATGGGGAAAGGATTGGTGCAGCCAATATCTTGTGTGGTGAAATTCTTATTTATGGACATCATGTTTAGTTTAGTAGAAGAGTTATAGCATATGGAGTTTTTAACACTTGAACTAATTTGGAGATTGGAGACTATTTAGAGATTCTTTGTCTTGGCATTGTATTAGAGTTTGGAGTGTGTTGAGGTCCTCATTGTTTTACCAATTTTTGAGGTTAATTTGTTGAAAAATGGCTCTAATTGGCATTGTATTAGAGTTCCTAAAAACTCTGATACATTCCTCTGATCATGATAAAGTAGGAATCAACAAATTTTCTCTTGTTGACATTAAAACTTGTTTGCAAAATGCACATGACAAGATTGAATTTCTATAGCTTGAATCTCAACTACGACAAGAAGAATTACAATAGTGGATTCATCATTCTAAACTTGTTTCTGTTCAGAAGATTGAAACAGACTCCCATAAAGAGCAAGACAATAATGTTACAATTGATTCAGATCCAATGCCCAATAAAGCAGCAGTTGTACATGTAGACGCAGAAAGTTAGTTTGCATTTCCTAAGCCCATCATCAGACCTTGGGAAGAGCTTGTCCACAAAAATAACAAAATTGATCTTGGACATGACAAGGACATGTCCTTTCATATTCCAAACTACTCCAAACCAATCCAATTTCAAAGTGTTGGATTTATTCAGGACAGTTCATCTTCACCTGATCCTCATTCACCTTCAGCTGTTCTAGATTCTACCCCTCTTCCACAACAACAAATTGTGAAATGCCAACACTGTGACCAAGTTGGCCATCTGAAAGATCACTGTTTTTATCTTCATCCATGTAAGCGCTATCATAAAACAATACATTCTTCAAACAAATGCTTCAAAAACAAACCTCCTGCAAGAACAAAGATTCATCTTGGATGGATGTTTCTTGGCAATGGGAATCAACAGCCAAGAAGATATTCCAGTCACATGTCAGAACTTGTTCTAGAGTATTGAATAGTATTGCAGTTGAGTTTTCTCCATCATCTCACCTTGTATTGATGGGGGGGAAATGATGGTCATCTACAAGCTTCAAAGCCACATCAAGCGAGCCTGAGCCACAACCTGCCATACCAGATTCAGAGTTTTAGACAGGGATGAATATGCCCCTTAAGCATGCCTTCAGTCGGTGATACCTCTTCAAATAATCGGGGACACTTCCTCTAGCAGAAGACTTCAACTTCTTGCCAATTTTGGAAGAGTTCCAGGAATTGCATTAAGCATTCCAGATTTGTTGGTCATCCTTAAACCATCACAGGTTGAGACCTCCCTTCATTGGTTGAAGGTTTCCCTCTTCAAAACATTAGGAACACTTCCTCTAACAGAAGACCTGAACTTCATGCCAGACTTGGAAGAGTTCTGGGAACTGCACTAAGCATTCCAGTGTTGGTGGTCATCCTCAAACCACCTCCCTTTATACCAACATTTCAAAGAGCACATTCAACCTAGTGTTGGCATGCATTTTTGCACATTTTGTATTACACCTCCCTTCTTGGACTCATACATAACCCTTCGGATTAAGGGGGGGAATGTTGGACACCCAATCCTCTAAGGGTTGGTGTGGAAGATGAACAACCAAAAGGAGTCCAAGAGACCACTTGGAATATGAATCCAAGGGTCACACCATGTATTATAAATGTATATCATTTGTTAATAATAAATGTACTCTCATGTTTATCTTTCCTATCTTGTTGTTGCAATGTGTGTGTTTAACAAATCATATAATATATTACTTTTAATTTTTTATGTTTTAGTAGTGTTATGGACACTTTACTTAACACATTTTATTTAAGTACATTCTTACTTATAAAACATTTTTTTAAACATTTTTTTTGTCGTTTTTTTGTTTTCCGATCAATTTTATTTGAAATTTAGTGGGGATTTCTTGGAATTGTAAGTTTGAGCTGGAATTCTAGTGTTTTGGGGGATTTTTTTATAGTGTTGAATATATCTATGCATTCAAAAATGCAATGGATTCAAAAAATATTTTTAAACAACTAAAATTCACAATTTTGTATAACTAAAATTCTAGTGTTTTTGGGATTTTCTATCGTGTTGAATATATTTATGCATTCAAAAATGAAATGGATTCAAAAAATATTTTTAAACAACTAAAATTCACAATTTTGTATAACTAAAATTCACAAGCAATTCTCGATATTGCCAAAAATTCTAAAACCAAATTGAAAATCATTTTTGAATTTTTAAAATTAAAATTTCTAATTTTTGATTGGGGAATGACTAATTTTATGTGGTTTAAAATCATTTTTTTAGAATTAAAAATTGTTTAAAAGAATGTACTCATAAATTAATTATCCAAAACAATTAAATATATGATTTTTTCCATAATTATTATTTTCTTTTCCAAAAAAAATTAAATATATGGATTTTTCCATAATTAATAATTTCTTTTCATATTTTTTAGAAATTGAAAATTATTTTTTGAATTTTTTAAATTTGAATTTCTAATTTTTTATTGGTGAATAACTAATTTTATGTCGTTTAAAATCAATTTTTTAGAATTAAAATTTGTTTAAAAAAAGGTACTCATAAATTAGTTATCCAAAAAAATCAAATATTCTTTTCCAAAAAAATAAATATATGGATTTTTCCATAATTAATATTTTATTTCCATTCATTATCATACTATTTTAACAATAAATATTTATTAACCCATAATCATTCATTTCTTCCTTTCTATTAATTGTTCTATCATTTGTAATAACAATGTGTTTTTCTAATAATAATGTTTTTCACATTTTTCCATTAATATTTTTATTAATGAGAATATTTTTTATTGCTTAATTATTCAATTGTTGTTATCTCTTTTTTCATAAAACTATGTTATCATGTACCAAAATATTATTAGCAATTTGATTCCCTCTCCACAAGGTCGAGGTGCTTAAATCATGAACTTAATATAACTATGTGATAACGTCACCCTGTAAGGGTTGTCTACTTTTTCCATAAGAGGTAGCTACTAAACAACTTAGTGTAGGAAAAGAAAACTTTTACATTATGAGAATATAAATTTTGTAATATATAAATGGGGTGCAAGTTGGTGTAGGAAAAGCAAGATTTTACATGGTGAGAATGGGAGAAAAATTATAAAGGAAAATTGTACTTTTAAAGAGTTGTTGTAGTAGCTACAACCACGTTCCAAAATTTTTCTTTAGCTTTGTTTTAGAGCCTCCCTACCAACCATCCTTAGAAGCATGTCTTTCACTATCAAGTACATAGGATTCATTGGTTTTTCAATAACTTGCCAGCCTGTGCATGTCAATTCACTTCACTCCCCTCACAAACAACCATTCCAGATTTGGGCCAGCTACTGGCTGAGTAGCTCCCTCAGAAAATTGCACAATTCTAGAGGGGAACCAACCTTCCCTCCAAAAACTATGCAAATATATTGGGAAACCTGTTGGGACCAAAAATTGTGCAATACAGTCAAACAACCTTCATTAGGAAAATTGTGCAATTTGGCCCAGCACTGCAGCTCAGCCCAGAAATTGCGCAGTTATGGGCAACAGTCACATGCTCCTCCCATAAATTGCACAATCCCTTTGGACAGCCAACCCAACTCCTCCCATAAATTGCGCAAAATCCCTCTCAGTCAAGCAGGCTATTGCATGTGCCTTCAGGTTGACTGGTTCCACCCGAGACCTAGAAAACTTGACTTGCTTGCATGGGCTGCTTCTTCCTCAAATAGAAAAAAATCAACATGCAAAAAGCATCCCTATATTTTAGGGATCTATTTTTAGTAGCTAGAGGTTGCATGCAAAGATAACTTTAGAAACTTTCCTCCAAGTGTCACTTTTTCCTAAATTTGTGGAATGCACGTCATGAGCCTCAAACTTATTTATTCGATGCTTCCGACCTCATTCATCACATCAATATTGGAGCTCTAACATCCCACACCACATTGAGGAGTCTTCGGGACATCTAGCTTAGTTATTTCTAGGTAAGTTTGCTTTACTTGTCTTTTGCAAAATTTCTATCGGTTTTTGTGTGTTAGCTTGTGTGAGTGTTGTTTGCTTGATTTTTATGAACACTTGTTGTCGTTTGCATGCATGTTAGCCTATACAAGCACCATTTCAGTTTTTGTTTGTATCTCCTTGTTGTTGCATGCATGACATTGTTTTGCATGAACAGTTGTCGAATTGGTGACTCGTTTCACACACATGCATGTTTTTCTGTTTTTTGAATCTTGCATTCGTTGTTTGCATGCATGATAATTCACTCATGCCTACACTCAGTATCACAATGCATTCACATCTTCATATGCTTTCAATTGCTCGTTGGCAAATCTAGGCAACCTTGGCCCGGACTCTGCCTTGCCTGGACAACATTGTACAATTCTTAGAGGGAAGGCTTTGCCTTCCTCCTAGAAAATAAACAAATCTAGCCAGACAGTGTCCTCTAGTCTTTCTTTGCACAATTCTGAGAGGTAATGTCTATTGGCCCAGAAAATTGTGCAATGCAGTCCCTAAGCATGCATCACTTGCCAACTGAAATTGCACATTTCACAATCTCAGCACCGAACAGGCCAGTCTGGATTGTGCATTACACAATTCTAGCAGTCAACCAGCCTCTCGATAGTTTGGGTTGTAAAAACCTCAGGGGTAAATGTGCATATAAACAACATAATAGGAACATAAATACAATAAACATATAAGCCATCAAAATCCATATATACATCAATACATTTTCACATGAAAATCAAGGGAATGAATTTTTCATTAATAAATGCAATAAACCAACTAGATATGGGACTACCACATTCCAGTCGACCATAGATTAGTTTAGCCAAGTCTCTCTTTAGCTAATCACTCCCGTGCCATATTCCAAGCATGAATGTGGGATCTCATAGAACACATCAATCAAAGCTCATCCAGGGCTTCTAGAGGCCACCCACCTCAACCCATCAAACAATGATTCCACCTCACGGTCATCAGATTGGTCTCCATCCAAGCCTTCCAGAGCTTCCAGAGCATTTGTCCAACCAAGGCTTCTAGAACTAGTAACTCAACCCACAGCTTCTACAGGGCTTCCAGAGCGTTTTTCCAACCAAGGCTTCCAAAACTAGTAACTCAACCCACCAAGGGCTTCCAGAGCGTTTTTCCAACCAGGGCTTCCAGGACTAGGAACTCAACCCAAGCTGTTACAGTGCTTCTAGAGCGTTTGTTCAACCAGGGCTTCCAGGACTAATAACTCAACCCAAGATAATGAAACATGAGAACCAACCAAAACAAAGCAATGAAAGTAAACCCACAATCACCATGGCTATCCAGGAAATGGCTAGGCTAGGCAATCCACTTTCGATCCAGGAATTCCTCCATGCCAATGATAGGTCACAACCAAGAAACCACATGCATGTGCCATGCATGTAAAAACTAGTGAATAAATCATACATGCAACTCGATACCTCTAAGAAAATCTGATGTAGTTATTAATGTTGATGCCTTCTTGCACTTTCATGTTCTTCCTTTGCCTTCTTGCTTCAAGAATCCAAGTATGTTAGGGTCCCACCCTAACCCCCTTATTTATGTAATAGGATCGAGTCATAGTTATAGTTAAATTAAAGAGTCAATAAAGCCCATATTAATAATTGTAAGTGGTTAACCCGCATTTAATGACGGGACCATAGTTAGTTGCAAATGGGCCATGGTATTAGATAGATGGTATTAATAAGACATCGTGTCTTATTTTTTAATCGAGCTTAGCTCTATTGGAGGTTGCCCCCTCGAAGAGGAAAGTGAACTTTGCTTTCTGAATAATAAAATACTTGTTGTTATTGCTCTTGTTCTATGTTCTGGTATCGTCTTGCAGGATTAAGAGCATAACAAGTGGTATCATAGCACATTCCAGGGCCGGTGGGATCTCCATTTTTAGCAAAAAAAAATTGGCTAGAGATGTGTTCCAGTGTCTTTAAACCACGGGATCTATCATTGAGCGCATAAACCTGCAGATTTGGGGAGGCATGCACACAGGAAATACAAGAGTTGGTTACGCTTATTGGACTCCCTTGTAACCCCTGTGGGAACCCCTTCGAGTAGTAGCGCATTAGACAACACCACACACGAACTATCTTCCAAGTACCTTCTAGGTATATCGGAAGCCCCCTAGCTCCCTTGAATCCTCGCCATAGATAAATCGCCGGCCATCTTGCTGCTACAATACACTAAGAATAGCACTCGGAGAGATTACTTTCCCATACGATAGGGTAGTTGAGTTGTACAACTAAGGGTACGGTTGATCCTCCTTGGTTAGTGCCCTAAAAAATTGGGCTGAGTACTATTGTCAGACCCTTATGTTTATTGCGATCTGTAGCACCTGACACTCCTGGAGACCATAGTTTCCTAATCTCTCTTTGGATCATACATAATCTTTGCCAAGTCAGATCTTGCAAGTTGGGTTTTTGCCACCGCAGAAGCAATCGGTTTCGCAAATCAGATCTATTAGATCATCCATCCAGATCTCTCAGATCCATTAGATCCACAGCAGCAATCAGTTCTGCCATTCAGATCCATCAGATCCACCATCCAGATCTGAGTAGTTGTGTGGGTTCCTATACCTGGGTGTGATTTTCACAGGACTTTTGGTAGCATTGACATTTTAGGGATTCGATGACTGCAGTATTCCTAAGAAAGGAGTAAAACTCCATTAGGAGTAAAAAAAACGAGTCTGAGATCCCCCAGGGTGCTTATTGGTGACTTATCCCATAAGAATCAGGACGACGAGCTGAGCAAGGTGGTACCATTCAATTGTTAGTGCCAAAAAAATTCAAGCGGTCCCAAATTTCAAGTAAATCAGCTCAGTGCATGGTAGAAACTAGAAATCAAGGTATGGTGAATGAAAGGATGGACAAACTTGAAGCATCCTTGAAAGACATCCAATATCATCTGACAAAATTAACTACAACACTCTCTATGGGCAAGGCGGAAGCCCATGAGGAGGCATATATTGGCAATGAACACAGTGAGGGTGAGTCTAGCCACTCTCTTCACCTCTAGGGCACCCACCAACAATCATGTCTGCAACCACCCAAGCTAAACATGCATAAATTTGATGGCTCTCACCTAACAGCATGGATAGCACAAATGGAGCAATATTTCAATCTGAATTACATCCTGGATAATGCCACTCAGCTTAGTGTGGGGATGATGTACTTTGACAATGAAAGATGGCAATGGTGGCAATGGCATCAACGTTTCTATGGAAGGCCCTTGACTTGGGACACATTCGAAAAAGCTCTTATGGATCGCTTTGACCATGACTCTGCTTTTTTGGGTCGTCTCACTAAATGGTGAAAAGAAGAAAGCAAGGATTATGTTACTACTGTGATGAAAAATACTCTCCTAGGCATAAATGCAAGGAGCCCAAATTTTTTCAAATTGATGCTACTGATCAGAACTCATCGGAGGAAGCCCCACCACTTGAGGAACCAGAGGAGGAAGAAGAGGACAACCAGAAGGACAATGTACCTGAAGAACCAGTTATTTCGCTACATGCCTTGGCAGGGATTTCTTTGCCTCAAACTCTCAAAATTAGAGGTTTTATTAAGCATCGCCCAGTAGTAGTCTCAATTGATAGTGGAAGTACACATAATTTTATCCATCAAAGAGTCACAGAAGTAGTGCATTGTTTTGTACGAGCAGTTTCTAACTTCCAAGTCCAAATTGTTGATGGGGGCACAATGAAATGTGAAGGCCACTGTGAAAATGTCAAACTTCAAATGGGGGATTATCAGTTAAAGGCCCACATGTTTTCCATACACATGGGAGGGTGCGACATTGTCCTAGGTGTTGAATGGCTTCGCACACTTGGCCCAATCACAATGGATTTCCAAGAGTTATATATGAGCTTTTAGCAGAACAACCACACACATACCCTCCGCAAACTCCAAG